>JAVIAB010000124.1:63092576-63382576 GCA_032433765.1 Megaustenia siamemsis
CTGCATCATTAAGATGTATTCTAATGTAGTTTTGTCCACGAACGTAGATTGCAGATGCAAACAAAGCTGCACTAAGTCGTAACATAGAATTACAATAACAACAGTATCTCGTCTTCTTTGTTTGCTTTTTACTAAGGGAAACAACCTACAAGATGAAAACATTATTTTGTACACATTGAAATATCCAGGCAATCCGCTTGACATCAGACATAAGCTTTGTCTGGGCTACCTTAGTTTCCTGGATGGGTAATTTAGAATTGTGCTTGCGTGTATAGGAAATCATCTGGAGGCTATAATCGATAAAGAATCAATTTGCGCGTGGGTGCGAGCAGACGACGATGTGTCTGGAGCGCTAACTGCCTCAAAATGATGGCGATAAGTATGCCAATCTTTGTCCAGTGCCAATTTGAAGTAGACGACTTTACATTGATGAGATGGAGAGATAGAGGAAATGTAAACAATTTAATGAGCAGAGATGGGTATTTACATCACGCTAGAGCGCTGTGGGCGACATAATGAAGAGATTTAATTATTTCTTTCTAGCAATAATGTTTGCACAAAATGAGGACAGGTCATTATTAATATCAAGTAGCAATATTAGAACACAACCATGAAAGCTCAGTAATTTTATCAAGTAGCAATAATAGGACATAACTGGGAAAGCTCAGTAATAATATCAAGTAGCAATTTTGATGTTTAATGAAGAGAACTCAGTAATTAAGACAATTAACGTTATTGGAACATAACCAGGAGAGCTCAATAATTATGATAAGTAAAAATACTGGAATATAACTGGAAGGCTGGATAATTGTAAGTAACAATAGAGGGATATAACGAGGAGAGCTCAATAATTATCCTGTAGATCAAGTCTTTATTCTGCTGGCTTTGTTTGCGACATTGGAAGCTAATGACCTAACTGCCTAACTTGTGTAGACGGTTGGTTCGGGGAAAATTGTGCGTTGCAGTGTCACTGCTAAAATCGCTCAGTTTGTTACAGGGCTACAGGGACATGCACAAACGGTGACAGTTGTCGGCGAGAGCGTTTCGGACCCCAGTGTCAGTACTTTGATCTAGTTTGCAAATACTCCTAGGGATCTGGACCTACAGATCCGGACAGTTTCATGGTCTAATCAACATGTTACGGATTGAAGGGGCGATAGTTGCAAATATCTGCTCCATCTACATTGGCGGGGGTCGGAATGTGGCTCTCAAACAGAACGCAAACCAGACCGACACATTTAATGCTTGTTAATACAGTGGACGGGTGTGGACCAGAGGCCGCAGTTAATGGCAAAACAAAGACCAATCTTTATGACAATGACTGCACACACACACACAATTGAGAAGTGGAACCAATTCTTTTTACTGGTATCTGAACTTTGACACGTCCTAGAAGACTCACACCATTCGAATTTATCATCGAGCTAGCACTATGATTCGGGTAAAGAATGACACCCCAAAGGCTTTCTCTGACAGTGGCGGTGTAGTGTTCCAGTATAATGATATATCATACCCAAATATTTATGTGAACACTATTGTAGTCACCATACATGCGACAATGGCACACAGTAAGTTTGAGTTCTCAACGACCTTTTCGCAGGACGAGAGTGCACTGACGGTGTGTGAGGTGCAAACATTTACAGACACCTATTGTCTGGACGGGCATTCTTGGTCGTTTTGTACTGTGTGTGGTGGGAGTAGCAAAGGCTGCACTGTCATCATCGGTACGTGTCACGGCAACTGTTCACATGGGATCTATGGACACGACTGCTCAGGGTCTTGTCTTAGTGTCAGTTCTTTATGTGAGGAAAATCCAGAAAATGCCAACATTGCAAACATCCTGGCTATACCTGTGATGACACTTGTCCTGATGGAAATTTTGGCTACAGTGCGAACAGACGTGTTCTGATGGCTGTGACATCATATGTGACACAGAAAGGGCAGACTGTACGCGCAAGGAAGCGTACTACGGGCCAGACTGCACTCTCAAATGTCATGATCACTGTTTCAACGACACCTGTGAACAGTCAACCGGGATCTGTTCATGCAAGGGAACGTTCTACGGGTCAGACTGCACTCTCAAATCTCCGTACAACTGTTTGGACGATATCTGTTAGCAGTTCATGGGGGCCGGCGTCTCGTATGTCGATGATTCCCACGTTAAGAAGAGTCTGCCGACTACAACAAACCCAAGCATATGGATACCTTAATGTGTACTGGATATTTTCTTTCTGTGCTGGACATGGTTCATTTCTTGGTGTGTTTCATTGCTAGCCAAGGCTCATATCTTGGCTTGTGTGTGTGTGTGTGTGTGTGTGTGTGCACGCTGGCATGGCTCATATCTTGGTGTGTGTCATGTTAGTCATATCTCATATCTTGGAGTGTCCGTGTTAATCATGTCTCATATCTTTAAGTGTTTATGTGTTTAGTCATATCTCATATCTTAGTGTGTATGTTTATGTTAGTCATATCTCATATCTTTGTGTGTGCATGTCTGTGTATGTCACATCTCATATCCTTGTGTTTGCATCGCTATGCTAGTCACATCTCATATCATTGTGTGTGCCTATCTATGTTGGTCATATCTCATATCATTGTGTGTGCATGTCTATGTTGAACATATCTCATATCTTTGTGTGCATGTCCATGTTAGACATGTGTAATTTCTTTGTGGGTGCATGTCTATGTCAGTCATATCTCATATCTTTATGTGCATGTTTATGTTAGTCATGTGTCATATATCTCGATGTATGTCAGTGTTAGTCATGCCTCGTATCGCTATGTGCATGTCTGTGTTTGTCACCTCTAGTGACTCGGGCAGATGGTGCTCGTAAACCTGGGAGGGCCGACCATCTAAGGGCAAAATCCCCCTACAGAAAAGATCACCTGCTGCCTTGCAGGAAGATTGGGGACAATCAAAGACTAGGGAAAGCAAACCTGAATAAAATGCTGGATGAAATCGGATGCACTGGGCCACTGGCGCAGAACACAGTGCAACGTTTTTAACGGGTGTTCAATCAGAGTGGATCTGGCAGACTCTAATTGTGATGTTATGTTTGTAACACACCTAAACTGACAGCTGAGTTCATGTGAGGAGCTGGAATCCTACTCGGATTGGGTCCTGATCGCAGAGAGAGAGAGAGAGGGGGGGGGGAACATAATGAAACTCTAAGAAGAAAGATTAGTGTCACGTCCCGTGCAATGTGAGGAACACAGCGTTTGTGCCCATAATATTTTTATCTTTGTTTTAAAACATCAACACATTCTTGAATAAGGTGGTCAAGATGAAGCCAATACTATATTTCCCTCTTTAGAAAACCGCATTAAGTAAGAATAGCTGGGTGAGCTCAACAGTCCCTAGTCCTCGACAGACCAATCGAGACTAACCACTACTTTACCGAGCCTTCTTTTCTCTAGTAAAATATTGACGTCCCATAATGTTTGCTGGAATAATAACATGAAGAGTTTTCATTAATTTTAACATGTAACAGTTTGGGAGAAACTTAAATGTGGAACATAATTAACTACAGAGTTACTTCAAACGGGAGCCACGATAGCTCAGTGATTAGTGAACTCGACTACAAAGGACAAAAGGCAAGATTCGATCACAACCGACGGCTTCCATGTTCACCCAGCCTTAAATGGTTACATGATTTATTTATTTATTAATTTTTTTTTGGGGAGGGGGAGAAAGTAAAGTGGCATGGGCGTAGTACCGACCACATGACCCCAAAAACCATGTGCCGAAGGTCTGTAATAATTGATGGTCACTAACACCATATTCCTTATACGGCACTTGGCGTGACGGGGGATCTTTACGTTACTTGCTACAAAAGAAAGTTACATCGTTAATATCTGACTCAAACCGAACTACTATAGTTATAGACAAATAGTTTATGACTGTGTAGGGAATGTATGGGTAGTTTCAGCAAATTAAAGATGTTTTATGTGTGTGCTCTTGGTAACACAGCAGATATGAATAATTCGTTTAAGCATGTCTTGTGTAACATTTGGGATTTCTCAGAAGAATGTTGAAAGTTCCCTGGACAGCTAAAAAGACGAATGAGGAAGTTCTCAAAGAGGCCAACACAAAAAGGGAGCTCTTAAAAAACATCAGAAAGAAGCAATCAACATTTTTCGGGCACATCATGAGAAGAGAAAAGTTGGAATATTTGGTTACAACTGGCAAAATAAAAGGAAAGAGAGTTCGCGGACGACAAAGAGAGAAAATACTGGATAGCTTGGTGTCATGGCATGGAAAGCGGTCAACAATAGAACTGATACGATTCACTGTAGATAGAAGATTGTGGAGGGACATGATCACCTACGCCAACCGGCAAGGCACATCAGCATTGGTTCTGAGGTGTTGTTTCATTTTTACAACGAGATAGTTGTCATTGCTTCAGAGAATTTCCTAAACAACCTATTGCGGTATTTGCAGTTCTAAACTTCTTTGTTTAGTCGATTGTTGTGTGTGTGGGCTGTCTTGATAATCTTTAGTGTGCTCGCTTCTTGATCAGAAGGTTCAAGTTCGATTCCCGAAGTGGTGGAGTTTTCTCAGACTGACATGCTCTCGAAGTAAAGACGGCCTGGCATGATATAGACACATCACCCAAAAATGTGTTGTGGTCATAGAAACATATGGTCACTTACACGATATTCCACATACGTCTAACAGGCGTGGAGGGAACCTTTACTTTACCTGGTCCACGGCACGAACACCATGAACATACCTCTTAGATATTGGTGGAGTTCCAAGACTTTTCCTTTTTCACACAAGCATCACGTGCTCTGAAAATACTTGCTACAGTTATAGGCAGCCTGTATAGTCGATAAGGAACTACCGTAATTTGCACTAAATTGCATTTACGCATTAAAAGAATTTGCTTTTGCTATTGCAGTCAGGAAAAAGACATCACCTCAGTGCAACATAAAGACAAGTGGAACAATATTAAAACAGGTAAATGAATTTAAATATTTGGGAACTTTGTTAACCCCAGACGGAAGATGTACAGAAGAGGTGAGATGCAGAATGGCTCAGGCAAAAGGCTTTCCAGAAAATGAGGAAGATACTATACAATCCATTTTTGACAATAGAAACAAAAAAAGAGTTCTTAAATGTTATGTAGAGTCAGTCTTAACATGTGGATGCGAATCATGCACAATAGGACAACAGACAAGAAAATCACTGTAGAAATGTGGTTTTACAGAAGAATGTTGAGAGTACCATGGGCAGTTAAGAACAGTAATGAAGATGTTCTGAGAGAGGTCAAAGCAAAAAAAAGAGCTAATTTCCAATATTAGGAAGAAACAATCATCATTTTTGGCCATGTAATGAGAAGAGAACAACTGGAATATATTGTAACAACTGGAAAAATTGAGGGACGAAGAGACAGAGGGAAGCAAAGAGAAAAAATAACAGACAGCTTAAGAGAATGGCTTGGCAGAGGGTCAACAACAGAAATGATAAATAGCTGCCGAGATCGAAAGTTGTGGAGAGACATGATCACCTACGCCAGCAGACCCGGTACTTGATGATGATGATGATGAACCTGGAAGTCTTTGATCAGGATCAAACCCAACATCTTGTCCTTAGTAGTCCAATTCACTAACCACTGAACTATCGCGGCTTCCCTAAGACAAGACAGACTTTGGGTTATTATTCTCAAACAATTTTAGTACAACTATGTTTGGTACCTAAAGAACCAGTAAAGCATCAAATAAACCACAAGTTCTCCAACGCCAACTATTTTTCTTTAGTTAAGTCTACATTTTTTAAGTTTGACGTTAAAATAAGCCAAATTGAAACGTTGGTCTTATCAGGTAACAGTCGAAATGGGTCGTTCAGTACTGATCGAATTCCTGTCCCAGTTCTGAGGCTAGGGTCGAGTTTTGCTCGTAAAGTTGTACGAATTCAGAATGGTACAATTTAAAAGGTGTTCTATATAGTACAGGGTTTCCATTGTATATTTCTATCTCTTGGTTAGATAGGTTTTGTAATCTAACATTCGGGACTGTTTTGTATCGGCAGTAGCAATCCTGCTATAAAAACAAAATTGCACATAAAACAGTTTATTATCGGATACTGAACATGATAAAGACTACTTTATAATCAGTTTATTATCTGATAGTGAACTTGATAAAGACTACTATATAAACAGTTTATGATCCGATAGTGAACTTGATAAAGCCTACTTTATAAACAGATTATTATCTGATAGTGAATTTGATAAAGCGTACTTTATAAACAGTTTATGATCTGATAGTGAACTTGATAAAGACTACTTTATAAACAGTTTATGATCCGATAGTGAACTTGATAAAGACTACTTTATAAACAGTTTATGATCCGATAGTGAACTTGATAAAGCTTACTTTATAAACAGTTTATTATTTGATAGTGAACTTGATAAAGCCTACTTTATAAACAGTTTATGATCCGATAGTGAACTTGATAAAGCCTACTTTATAAACAGATTATTATCTGATAGTGAGCTTGATAAAGCGTACTTTATAAACAGTTTATGATCTGATAGTGAACTTGATAAAGACTACTTTATAAACAGTTTATGATCCGATAGTGAACTTGATAAATACTACTTTATAAACAGTTTATAATCCGATAGTGAACTTGATAAAGACAACTTTATAAACAGTTTATGATCCGATAGTGAACTTGATAAATACTACTTTATAAACAGTTTATGATCTGATAGTGAACTTGATAAAGACTACTTTATAAGCAGTTTATTTGTGGACAGGATGTATTCCTCGCTGTTGAAAGGAAGCACTCAATACCATCTGATAATTCTCCATTTCTTTTAATGTTATCTAATTCTTGTTTTATTTGGTTATTGCCAACTGTATTAATTCTCATAATGTTAGTCTTATCTCTATTAATCTTCAGTCCTAGCTGTTGTGATCTCTCATCAAGTATGTTCATTTTATCCTGCATTCTGTTGATGGCTGTGTGATAGGAGAGCTATGTCATCAGCAAAGTCTAAATCATCAAGTTGTTTGGTCAGTGACCACTGAATCCCATTTCTGTTGTTTTGAGTTATTTTCACCATCCAATCTATGGCCAGTAGAAAGAGAAATGGAGACAGAAGGGGTCCTTGCCTTACTCCCGTTCTTATTTCAAATGCTTCTGTAAGCTGTCCTTCATGCACCACACTACATTTCGTTCCTTCATACATTGTTTTTATCAGGTTAATAAACTTTCTCTCCAGAATGATTCTGCTTAATATAATAAAACTAGGAGAATTACCTCTATTGGATGTACAATCTTACATATATCTGGGCAGTAATATAGATAAATAGGGAGGAACAGAAAATGATACAAAAATAAAAATATCAAAAGCAAGAGGAGCTTTCATTGCACTGGGAAACATGGAAATCCAAAGAAATTAGATTAAATACAAAAATAAACATTTTCAACTCAAATGTTAAGGCGGTCCTATTATATGGCTGTGAAACATGGAGAACAACAAAATTGACAATCACGAAGATACAGACTTTCATTAATGGATGTTTACGGAGGATAAAAAGATGGAAATGGCAGGACAAAATCAATAACATAGAATTATGGAAATGTACCAGTTAAACACCAGTGGATAAAGAGATACAGCGAAGACGATGGCGCTGGATAGGACACACACTACGGAAGCCAACTGAGAGTATTACACAACAGGCCCTTTTGGAATCCAAGGGGAAAAGACAAAGAGGAAGACCAAGGAATTCTTGGAGAAGACAGATAGATGCAGAGATGAAGATGATGGGGAAGACATGGAATGATCTTAAAAGAATGGCAAAAAACAGAACGACTTGGAAAGTGTTTGTTGAAGACCTATGCTCCACTGGGAGCTAAAAAAGGTAGAATTAGAATTCTTGTTTAATTCTTTCTGGGGGCTCAGAACTTTAATTTGGAGTGTGATTATAAAGCATATCTCGCATACTAAAACATATCTCCTCTCCACTTGCTCTCTTTACAATAAATAAGAAATATTTTATACAAAAGCGATTTTAAAAAATAATAATAATAGTTATTTGAAGGTGTCATTAGGATTTTTTTTGCATTAAAATGTATTAAAACATATGGTAACGTCATTCTTGATAATGTTCAATCACTCTAACGGCTTCAGTTACATTAGATGACTTTTTGTGTTAATTAACACGAGACTGGAACACGTAATTTGTAAAAAAAAAAATACCACCGATATAAAGATATGACTTTTCTCCATTAACGTTAACCATACATCTTCGTTGGTGATATTTGCTTGTCGGCGGGGAAACTGTTCAGGTCAGGGGCATGAAATAATGGAGGTCACACAGTAAACAAAGCTATTTATCTGTGAGTTACGCCCTCCTTGTGAGCTTAGATTGGCAGAGATTTTTCAATGTTAGAGATTACAGAGTTGTTAAAAGTTAAACCTTATTTCTCAAGACTATGTTAAGCTTACCTCTTTCTGTATGGAATCTTTTTATCAATGCAATAGAAGAGATTACAGTGACAACATATTTCATAGTTTTAAGAATAAATCTGCATATTTATATGTATCTAACATATCGCATATTATATCTGCGTTTTTAGATAATTGAACAAGGAATTAGACATCACCTATACCAAAATGATACAAGTAAATAATCATCATCATGTGCCATACCGGTTGGCGTAGACGATCATGTCCCTCCACAATCTTCTATCTACAGTGCATCGTATCAGTTCTGTTGTTGACTGTTTTCCATGCCATGACACCAAGATATCCAGTATTTTCACTCTTTGTCGTCCGCGATCTCTCTTTCCTTTTATTTTGCCAGTTGTAACCAAGTATTCCAACGTTCCTCTTCTCATGATGTGCCCGAAAAATGTTGATTGCTTCTTTCTGATGTTTTTTAAGAGCTCCCTTTTTGTGTTGGCCTCTTTGAGAACTTCCTCATTGGTCTTTTTAGCTGTCCAGGGAACTTTCAACATTCTTCCAAGTAAATAATACGATTTGATTATGATTCACACTAACCATATTGCGAGTGACGCACTATGCGGCTGTAAAATTTATGGTCACTAACACCATATTCCCTAAACGCCACTTGGCGTGACGGGGCTCTTTACATTTTTTACTATTAGAGTAGTAGTTAGGGAACTAGTTTACTCATGACAAAAGGTCGGGTTAGTAGAGTAGTAGTTAGGGAACTAGTTTACTCATGATAAAAGGTCGGGTTAGTAGAGTAATAATTGAGGAACTGGTTTACTCATGACACAAGGTTGTGTTAGTAGAGTCGTAGTTAGGGAACTAGTTTACTCATGATAAAAGGTCGGGTTAGTAGAGTAATAATTGAGGAACTAGTTTACTCATGACACAAGGTTGTGTTAGTAGAGTCGTAGTTAGGGAACTAGTTTACTCATGATAAAAGGTCGGGTTAGTGGAGTAATAATTGAGGAACTAGTTTACTCATGACACAAGGTTGTGTTAGTAGAGTCGTAGTTAGGGAACTAGTTTACTCATGATAAAAGGTCGGGTTAGTAGAGTAATAATTGAGGAAGTGGTTTACTCATGATAAAAGGTGGGTTAGTAGAGTAGTAGTTAGGGAACTAGTTTACTCATGACAAAAGGTTGGGTTAGTAGAGTAGTAGTTAGGGAACTAGTTTACTCATGAGAAAGGTTGGGTTAGTAGAGTCGTAGTTAGGGAACTAGTTTACTCATGAGAAAAGGTCGAGTTAGTAGAGTAGTAGTTAGGGAACTAGTTTACTCATGACAAAAGGTTGGGTTAGTAGAGTAGTAGTTAGGGAACTAGTTTACTCATGACAAAAGGTTGGGTTAGTAGAGTAGTAGTTAGGGAACTAGTTTTCTCTTGAGAAAGGTTGGGTTAGTAGAGTAGTAGTTAGGGAACTAGTTTACTCATGAGAAAAGGTTGTGTTAGTAGAGTAGTAGTTAGGGAACTAGTTTACTCATGAGAAAAGGTCGAGATTGTAGAGTAGTAGTTAGGGAACTAGTTTACTCATGACAAAAGGTTGGGTTAGTAGAGTAGTAGTTAGGGAACTAGTTTACTCATAACAAAAGGTCGGGTTAGTAGAGTAATAATTGAGGAACTGGTTTACTCATAACATAAGGTCGGGCTAGTAGAGTAGTAGTTGGGAACTGGTTTACTCATGATAAAAAGTCGTGTTGATAGTGAAGTGGCCAATGAAATAATCTGTTCGGATGTCGGATTGGTAGAACTATATTTAGCGAACTGGTCCCCCAGGACAAGAGATTAGGTTGATAGAGCAGTGTTCAGTGAACTAATCTACGCAAGCCAAGTTGTCGGGTTCACTCTCTCAACCAACCTATTACTAGATTCACTTAACCTCGATTTGATTCCGGTGGTATTTTTTCAAGCCAGATATTGACGAACTATCGTGGTGCTGATCACATCAATAAAAACGTATAGATGATAATTAAAACATGGAAACTAACACTATAGTACCTGTTCGTCAAACATCACATGGAACGCGAATCTTTTTCTTCCTCTTATGTTCTTCCTTAATGAACAAAAATTCGTTTAGATCTTTAGCGGTCTTGTCCTGTATGTACAAAGAAAAGGGAAAAACTGTAGAATAAACTGTAACTATCACCATAACAGTAGCCGCGATAGCTCAGTGGTTAGTGAACTGGACTACAAAGGACAAGAGGTAGGGTTCGATCCCAAACGACGGCTTCCGGGTTCACCCAGCCTTTAATGGGTACCTGATTTTTTTTCTGGGAAAGTAAAGCGTCACGGGCGTAATACCGACCACATTATCTCAAAAATAATGTGCCGACGGTCTGTAAAATCATTATCCAAAAAAATCACGTACTGAAGGTCTGTAAAATTTATGGTCACTAACACCATATTCCCTATTTGCCACTTGGCGTGACGGGGGCTCTTTACTTTACTTTACTTATCACCATAACACTATTTCGTTTAGAGTTTATGAATGTCATACTTTAGTTGGGGTGGGGGTTATTTAGGTTGAAGAAATGTATTTAGTTGCCTAGTAACGTTCACTTCAAATGACTGACGCTGAATCGAATTCTCTAGAAATGACACACAAACAAAAACAGCCTTGTAAATATTACACTCACATCGTTCGAGTGCAAAGTAAACACAAACATTTGAACTTTTCAGCAAACACGAAATTATCAGATGTTCATCAAGTGAAAATAAAATCAAGTAAACACATTACCCGGCATACTTTGTCCATGTTTAGTGAAGGAAGTGCTCGCTTCTAATGGCGTCCTTATCGCTTGGTGCCAGATGTTTTATGAACCCCATTCCTATTAATATCGCTTGTATCTACCAGCGCTTAATTTCTTTCAAGTGTTAGACGTTATTCAAATATTACTTTGTGTTAACACATATGGCCTTATTTCCGTTGAACATATTTTGAGTGTTACTCATTAGGACTGGAATTATTATGTTGTTCGTATATAGCCGCCATATATATATATATATATATATATATATATATATATATATATATATATATATATATATATATATATATAATACGGGAGGTCAAAAAGTAATGCACACCAATTTTTTTCTCGGCTAATAATAAAGATAGGAATATGAAATTTTGCACACTTAGAATATGACATGTTCCAATTATGTGTACCAAATTGCACAGCATTCTGATAAATATTACGCAATCTATGAACCGTTAAAATGGAGCTTGTCAACAATGTCCGTTACAAACAGCGAATTGTCATAGAATTTCTGGTTGCGGAAAAAGAAACTGTGGCAAACATTCATAAACGACTGTGTGCAGTGTACAAATGTTCTGCAGTCGATAGGAGCACAGTTAGTCGCTGGGTTCAGAGAATTAAGCTGCAGAAATTGTACGAGTGGAGCTGCATGATTTACCGCGTTCTGGACGTGTTGCCTCGGCTACCAGCACAGACATGTTAAACCGGGCTGATGCCATTATTCGTAAGGATAGGCGTATCACTAGTCAGCAATTGGCATTGCAGCTTACAGTCAGCAAGGGAAGTGCAATCGCAATTTTTAAAACTCTCGGATATTAAAAGATTTGCGCTCGATGGGTTCCTCGGTGCCTAACAAATGATCATTGAGTTCAAAGGAAAACATTCTGTTCTGAATTGTTGGAGCGTTTCGGTGTTGAATGAGAAATGTTTTTGTCAAAAATTGTTACCGGTGACAAAACGTGGGCACATTATTATGAGCCTGAAACAAAAATGCAGTCAATGGAATGGCATCATCCGCAGTCACCAAAAAGAAAAAAATTCAAAACATCTCCATCAGCCGGAAAGGTGATGATCACTGTCTTCTGGGACATTGATGGTGTGATTCTTGTTGATGTAATGACAAGAGGTGAGACAATCAACTCGACAGCTTACATCAATACACTGACAAAACTCAAAAATCGGTTCCACAGAGTTTGGCCTAATAAGCCATCTGCAGATTTGTTGCTTCAACATGACAATGCACGCCCTCGCACAAGTCTGGTAACACGGGAAGCAATCAACAAATTTGGTTGGACTGTACTGCCCCATCCTCCTTACAGCCCTGCTCTGGCTCCCTCAGATTTCCATCTGTTTGGACCACTCAAAAAATTCCTGCGTGGGACAACTTTGACAATGATGAGGGTGTGATCCGTGCAGTTAAAAAATGGCTACGCGAGCAGGACAAAACTTTGTACAAACGAGGCATTCATGACCTAGTTTCGCGTTGGCGTAAGGCAATACGCTTGGACGGAGATTATGTTGAAAAATAGGTAGTGTAAAGGAGATGTTCAGCTACAATCTGTGAAAATTTCACACATTTTGCCCGAATAGTTTCCGAGAAAAAAATTGGTGTGCATTACTTTTTGACCTCCCTACGTATATATATATATATATATATGGAGCCGCGATCGCTCAGTGGTTAGTGAACTGGACTACAATGGACAAGCGGTAGGGTTCGATCCCAACCGACGGCTTCCAGGTTCACCCAGACTTAAATAGATACCGGATTTTTATGGGAATGTAAAAGGCTCGGGCCGAATATCGACCACATTACTCAGAAAATCATGTGCTGAAGGATGTAAAATTTGTAGTCACTAACACTATATAGAAGGAGTATCTTGGTCTACGCCCTATGGGCCGGCTACGGCTCGAAAGGTCAATAGATAAATAGATTGATAGACCACCATATTCCCTATACGCCATTTGGCGAGACGAGAGTTCTTTACTTTTTTTAAAAATTCTCTTTTGACGGAGTAATTAGTATATTTCTAGTGCAAGGGTCTCTTTGCTCTTTGCTACTTCTATATATATATATATATATATATAATGTATTTTTAATGGCATTTTACAGATTCTTGTACAAACTGCTCAAGACTGTATTGTGTTGCTAACATGGTATGTAGGATTTCCTTTTGTCCTGCTTCAAATGTTTTCTATCGCATCTTTTGTCTTATCTGCTTCCCTGGTCAGTTATAGCACACATTTGACGCTCTCGACCTCTCTTTTCAGCAACTCCCCATTTTGTTAAAAACACCGTTACCAGACACATATAACGTCACATCCTTTCCCTCCCCCACCAAAAAGTTTAACTTATTGATGATTTACCCCCTTTAATATATTAATGGGAAGCTAATTTCCCTTATAAGAATGTACTGACATATCCCATTAAGTCCAAGTGATAAGAGTTTGCATCCTAGATAACTATGTATACAGCATTTTCCCAATTACTAGGCTCTGCCAGGGGGGCCTATATGACCGGAGAAAAAAAGGAAAGGTAGTTTGTCCAGTGCAGTCGCTGTCATGTGTTCCGGTTTGGGTTTTTTATTTCACCCCTGAATTTAAAAAAAATACTACCGACCCCCGCAGAGATTTGAACCCGCTTTCACCTCGTTTGAGCTTTACAAGTTATTGATTCGGCCACCCGCTCTCCAATAAGGGTTTGCTAACTAAAATATCTAACGTTTTTTTTTTTTTACCGCTGCCGATTTCAGCATAGGTAATAGTGTGTTCAGCTGGACACCAGAAATTTGTTAACTAGCTCTTACACACATCATCATCTTCAAGTAACGTACCTGCTGGCGTTGGTGCTCATGCCTCTCCACAACTTTCGATCTCGACAGTTATTTATCATTTCTGTTGTTGACCTTCTGTCAAGCTATTCTCTTAAACTGTCTAGTATTAGTATCTTTTCTCTTTGCTTCCCGCTATCTCTTCATCCCTCAATTTTCCCAGTTGTCACAATATATTCCTGAAGTTCCCTTCTCATTACATGGTCAAAAAATGATGATTGTTTCTTCCTAATATTGGAAATTTTCTTTATTCTTTTGCTTTGGCCTCTTTCAGAACATTTTCATTACTCTTCTTAGATGTCAATGGTATTCTCAACAATAATCTGTAAAACCACATTTCTACAGACTCCAGTGATTTTCCTGTCTGTTGTCCGATTGCCCATGATTCACATCCACATGTTAAGACTGGCTCTACATAACATTTAAGAACTCCTTTTCTTTTTATAGTGTCAACAATGGATTGCATAGAATTAATAATATTAATAATTAATAATAGTTTAATAATTTATTATAGTGTAATATAAATGAATTATATCTATTCCACATATATAAGTACAGCAGAGCTTCAGATACGTCTGGGTTTTTTTTTCATTTCATCTGGAAGATGAGTTCCCCTAAACGTTTTTTTTTAGAAATATAGTCTCCATATATAAATCTTTACAAAATATTCACATCATTTTAGAAGGTCATACAAATAATATATTTTGTTGATTTTGTTATGCGCATATCTTAATATAATAGCACTATGATTTTAATCTATTAAATATGGATTTATAGACGAAGAGGATGAAATGAATGGAACGAGAAGAAGAAAAACGAGGAAGTCTTAAAACAACTAAAAATGAAAAGATAAATACTAAACACAATACAAACAAGACAAATGATATTTTTGGGTCATGTTAAAAGATACAGCAGCCAACTAAAAGTAGTATTGGAAGGGAAAATGCAAGGTAAAAGTGTAAGGTGCAGACCAAGACTAACATGGACAAGTAACACCAAAAGATGGACAAGTCAGCCTATGACAACATGCACCATCAAAATAAGAGACAACGGAATGGCGCTCCATGGTAGCCGACCTTCGATGTGGAGATGACACTCAATGATGATGATGATTTTAAAGTTGTTATGAGCAGTATCTTTAATGGGTAATGGGTTTATCTACAAGGATTTATGCAAACGTGATTTGTTCTTGCAATTTTCATGACATAAACTCAGGGTGTTCTTTGATGTCATCAACTCAAAGAGTTATTTGATATTTCATCAATTCAAATTGTTCTTTGATCACATCAAAATGTTTTTTGATCATATCAACTCAAAATGTTCTTTGATCACATCAAAATGTTCTTTGATCACATCAATTCAAAATGTTCTTTGATTACATCAACTCAAAATGTTCTTTGATCACATCAATTCAAAATGTTCTTTGATCACATCAACTCAAAATGTTCTTTGATCACATCAATTCAAAATGTTCTTTGATCACATTAATTCAAAATGTTCTTTGATCACATCAACTCAAAATGTTCTTTGATCACATCAATTCAAAATGTTCTTTGATCATATCAACACAAATTGTTCTTTGATCGCATCAACTCAAAATGTTCTTTGATCACTTTAATTCAAAATGTTCTTTGATCATATCAACACAAATTATTCTTTGATCGCATCAACTCAAAATGTTCTTTGATCACATCAACTCAAATTGTTCTTTGATCGCATCAATTCAAAATGTTCTTTGATCACATCAACTCAAAATGTTCTTTGATCACATCAATTCAAAATGTTCTTTGATCACATCAATTCAAATTGTTCTTTGATCACATCAACTCAAAATGTTCTTTGATCACATCAATTCAAAATGTTCTTTGATCATATCAACACAAATTGTTCTTTGATCGCATCAACTCAAAATGTTCTTTGATCACTTCAATTCAAAATGTTCTTTGATCACATCAATTCAAAATGTTCTTTGATCACATCAATTCAAAATGTTCTTTGATCACATCAATTCAAAATGTTCTTTGATCACATCAACTAAATTCTTCTTTGGTAACATCAAATCAAAGTCTTCTTTGATGACATCAAATCAAAGTTTTATTTGGTGACATCAACTCTAAAAGTTCTCTGGTGACATCAACTCAAAGTCTTCTTTGGTGACATGAACTCAAAGTCTTCTTTGGTGACATCAACACTAAAAGTTCTTTGATGACATCAACTCAAAGTTTTCTTTGATGACATCAACTCAATGTCTTCTTTGGTGACATCAACACTAAAAGTTCTTTGATGACATCAACTCAATGTCTTCTTTGGTGACACCAACTCAAAGTCTTCTTTGGTGACATCAACTCAAAGTCTTCCTTGGTGACATCAACTCTAAAAGTTCTTTGCTGACATCAACTCAAAGTCTTCTTCAGTGACTTAAACAAGAAATTGAAAATATTCTATGCTCATTGCCCAAGCCAAACAGAAGAGCTTTAGGCAGACAGTCACATACCCGGAAATCTTAATCTTCTATATATATATATGGCCCTTTTCGTCTTGTCAGACGGTCTAGTGGAGGCTATTGCGTATTTTTTTGAGGTATTGTTTTTGCCGAACAGCTTCTCTCGTGGCTAATTCTACCAATGTTTGACAAACAAACGCGTTCACATAATGAACAGGTCAGGCTCGCTGGTCCACAGGGTTTACCATCCTTTTTCATGAGTCTCTTCTCTTCTAAGTCCTGTCTTAGCACAGTCTCAAATGTTGTTATACCGTTCCTTATACATGCTCTCCATGATGTGCGATCACTTGCCAGATGTTGCCAGTCGTTTTCACAGATGGAGAAGTAATTAATCTTCTATATTGTATTCAATTATAGAACACGACAAATATTTATTGTTCTCACCTAAAGTTAGTTTCACAATTTAGTTGTTGCCGTCATGACCCAAATGTTATAATAAAGTTACATGTGACGCACATTTTGAAAGAGCCAAATAATTGTGTAACTTGAAATGTTGAAACAATTCGTGTAGAAATCTATTGTTTTCATCGTTATCATTAAAAGTAACCTATGCGATAATCTTCAAGAGGTCGGGTTTGATCCTGATCGACGGTTTACCCAGCCTTAAATGGGTACCGGGTTTTTCTGGGAAAGTGAAGCGGTACAGGCGTAATGCCGACCACATTGCCCCAAATATCATGTGCCGAAGATCTATAAAAATTATGGTCACTAACACTATATTCCCTATACGCCATGTGGCGTGACGGGGCTTGATACATACATCAAACATGCGATCCTCTTGTGATCATTGATCACGACCCAAATGTTTGGAACCGTAACCTTAGGCCCGTTTGATGATAACAAACACACCTGAATGAAATCACACTTAGCACATCTGTGATTGAACGAGACATTGTTTCTTGGTCTCAGAGTCTTGAATTGTTGAAAGTGTAAGTGTATCCAAATATATATCTTCTTTTGTTTTTTGCTCTATCGGTTGTCATAGTGATCTTTATGTCAAAATGATGCTTTTAACACTCTCTCTCTCTCTCTCTCTCTCTCTCTCTCTCTCTCTCTCTCTCTCTCTCTCTATCTATCTATCTATCTACACATAAACAATTGTTTACAAAAACTATCACACAAAATTTTGAACAAACTATGCGGGTGTGATCTAACATTTCATTTAATTTGTTTTGTTTTCTACTACTAAGCGTGTTTTTAGTTCTAAAAGAAACTTTTTTTTTCTTCTTTCAATATCATCATTATCATTATTATCATCTGGCTTGTCCAATGACAGCTGTTCTGAAGATTTATCTGTTCCAAGCACCCACTTTTTACTAGTTCTTTCTCTTTCTTCCTAAATAATTTTTTTCTCAATAATAAAATAGCTAAAGAGGTTTTGGACCTTTAATTGTATAGACATTTATATAGAAAATTATATTTTTAAAATATAAAGAATTTATGAGGTTAAAAAAGATAAAATATAAAAAATGTGTATCGGAAATTACCGTGAACAAAGCTAAACTGCTGCTATAAGCAATAAGAAAGCACGAGTGCTGTGTCTTAAATAACAAGAATGAGGAATACATGGCACTTGATGATAATGAATGATATCGAAACTGAAGTGTATAAGTTGAGAAAGAATAGAGACATAAAATCACAAAACTAGAAAGAATATAATATATATATAATATTAATGCATATTAGAAATCATGACACGCATAACACTAGCATCAAATACTTTCAACAAACTGACGAATATCTGGAGATCCAAAGTTTTCAGTAAACGAACGAATCTTAAATTGCTCAACTTCTGTATGACACCGGCGCTAACATACAGATGAGAAAGGTTGGAAATCTACCTCCTAAATAATTTTAGATAGGAAGTTAAATGCTTTCGAAAACAAATGTCTACGTAGGATTTCAAATATAAACTGGACAGAATAGACTTCACATGAACAGATAAGAGACAAAAGCGAGAATACATGTCGAGCTTCATAATAATAAGACGTTGGAGATACACCGGTCATGTGCTGAGCATGAATGAACAAATACTTCCCTCTCAAACATTTCATGTGGAAACCATCTGGTAATGGAAAACAAGGAAGACCAAAAGAATCACTATGCAGAGCAATTAATAGGGAAAGCTCGACCACGGGACTAAGAAACAATCAAGAACTTGCAGCAGATTTATTATGCTAGTTGTAACCAAGTATTCCAACTTTCCTCTTATCATGATGTGCCGGAAATATGTTGATTATTTCTTTCTGATGTATTTTAGGAGCTCCCTTTTTGTGTTAGCTTCTTTGATAATATTCTCAGTCGTTATTTTTAACTGCCCAGAGAATTTTCAATATTCTTCTGAGAAATCCCATCTCCGTGGCCTTTAATCGTCTTTTCTTTGTTTGTCTACTGTCCATGGTTTTCTTCGATATGTCAGAATTGGCTCTATGTGGCCGATGTATGATTATATAAGTTACTTTATTGGAGAGTAGCAGGTTTTGCGTTTGTTCGCTAATTTATTTTTCCAGATACGATTAAATTGTTTTACTGGGAAGTGTTATTTTTATGTTCCAACTTATATTTATTTGTATACACAGATGTTACATGCAATATACAACATGCATACAAATAACGAAACGGCTGAATCGAAAGAAATAGCATTTACTTTCATTACCAAAGGAAGACCAGGCCATTATTCATCTCATGACCTAATTAAATGACAGGGCTCCATCAAAGAACGCATGCTGTTCCAGGCTTCACTGCTTTCCTATACAGCCTGTGAACTTGTGAAGTTGAGACCAGTCCTTACCTTGATGTTGTTATATCAGCTCTTTTGTTGACTTCCTCTGCGTCATACCCTACTCAATACTCCTTATTTTGTGTTTATTTTTTCTGGACAAAACTAATATGCGTGTTATGTGCCTATAGAATCTGAAATGTCAATTATTCACAGGGAGGAGCCAAGTTTTGAGAAACTTCTTTTAACTTTCTTTGCATGACCTCTGTTTTTCTTGTCTAAGCAGATAGTCCAAGGTAAATGAAAACAAGGAAGATTTTAAAAAATATGCAGAACAACTACTAGAGACGATTACACCATGGAATTAAGAAACAATTAAGACCTACAAGAACTAGCAGCAAATCGTCGTTACGATGATCTATGACTTCCGCCCTATGTATCATCTCGGCTAGAGAGGAACTTAGTCTAAGCGTGATAAAGCGAGTATTTTACGACAAATATAATCTCAGGTATTTAACTTTACATATTCCCACTGTTGTTTAGTAACCCTGTCTGACTCACGCACTGGTTCAAAACCATTTTCTGAGACGTCCTTTGAAGGAAAAATAATGCTTCCAAATACGACTTTCTGCATAACGTACCAGTCAAGTTAGAAATATCATCTTTATGGAAGTGACGTCAGTAATCTAATTATTTACAGAATTCAATGAAGCTTGTTTTAAGATCTCTTTGTGAAACCCCAGACACAATGTAAGTTCGTTGGGCGCTTGGGGAAATATTCAATTTCTTGTAACAATTGTTAGACTGCCGTTTTTAGCATTTGTAAAAATGCAGGTAATATTTATATGTTTCATTTCGACATTTTGTTAGCTAAATTGCACATGATTCTGTAATTTCCTTTATTCCATATTGCCAGAAACTGTATACTTGCTTCATTCTTGCTTTTTGATTATATGAAATTATTATAATTTTATTGTGTACTCTTATTTCTCGTAAATAATTTCTGTATACGTCAGGGCACTTAATGACATTGGAGGGACAGTCAAAACAAAAAAGGTGAAGAAGGAGAATGAAGATGCAAAATTACAATGTCAAGAGGAAATGAATAAGCATAGAGCTTTGGAATTATCAATGTTCCGATAACCATGCCAACCACTGGAGCACTCCTAACGACGACTTTACAACTTTTATGATGTGGCAAATATTAACTCTGTCTATTCTCTGATGCTATCCTCCCAACCCTTCCTGTCTTCCTGAGAAAGCAGATCAGCTGCCAAAGGAAGACAAAAATAAAAGGCTGCTTGCGTCAAGATAAGTGAATCACCGCTGATTCTATCTCGCCTCCTAATCCTTGTACTAGAAATATACTAATTAGTCCGTCAAAAGAGAATTTTTAAAAAAAAGTAAAGTACCCCTGTCACGCCAAGTGGCGTATAGGGAATATGGTGTTAGTGACCATAAATTTTACAGACACATGATTTTTGGGGTAATGTGGTCGGTATTACGCCTGTGCCGCTTTACTTTCTCAGAAAAAAATTCCGGTATCCATTTAAGGCTGAGTGAACCCGGAAGCCGTCGGTTGGGATCGAACCCTACCCTTTGTGCTTTGTAGTTCAGTTCACTAACCACTGACCTATCGCGGCTCCCCAAAAGATAATAAATCTGGAGAAAAATCTAGTCCCCAAAGAATACCGTGCTGAAGTGGGAATTGTTGAAATGAACGGAACACATATCGCGGTTTGATGATAGCGGTAAGAATCCTTTATACGAAGGCAATATAATCATATTATGGCACTCTCTGCATCGCATCTTCACTTTCCAATATTTGAACCGTGGCTTCCTAAGTCATGAGAGTTTTTACGAAGATAAGTTTAGTGAGGTCGACCTGTCAAAAGTTCTAACGCCTCAATTGCAGCTGACAATTTAGCAGACGAGCAGTCTTGTTTCTACCAAGAACTACTAAGTCGACAAAGCACCTTGTAAAAAGTATTTCTAATCATTCTATTAGAAGATTTCTCTCTCATTCTATCATTCTCTCCGTTTTTCAAACTCTCTTCCCCCTCTCTTCTCTCTGTCTGTCTGTATGTCTTTATCTCTCTCTCTTTCCATATATGGTTAGTCGAAGGCCCCGGTATCACTGCCAACGAACACAATCCATAATTTCTCTCTGTCTATCTGTCTCTCTCTCTCTCTCTCTCTCTCTCTCTCTATATATATATATATATATATATATATATATATATATAATATATATGTGTGTGTGTAAATATTTAACTTTTTTCTACATCTCTTTCTCTCATCCTATCTCTGCTCTCTTTTCCTCCACTTTTACCCTGATGTTTCTCCTTTAGTCTCATTCCCTTTCTTTCCACTTATTAATTTCTATATAAATATATCCTTTTATCTTACTCCTTTCTTTCTCTCTCTCTCTCTCTCTCTCTCTCTCTCTCTCTCTAATAGACATTCTCGCGCACACATACACACACCCTGGCACACACAAATAGCCACACACATGACACAATTTCACTCCAGCATTCGTATAATTCCATAAGCTGAAGCTCATCAAATAAGGGTTGGTCTCCGGAAGTGACGAAACAACAGCTCAGGGAACAAATATAGCCGAACCAGTCTCCTAGCAACCAAACCGCACAGAATAGTTATCCGGACTGTCTCAAGATTCTAAGTGCTACTCTTCACTAGTCAGCTCTATAGGTCAAGACGGTTCCCGTTAATAACCACTGTGACCTGTCCTTAAACCTGAGGAAGGATGGAATATGGGAGAGTGAAAACCCATTGTTCGCAAATAAGACGATTATTGAAGTATTTGGTTTTGTGCTATAGTGACCGGGCTATATTTGATATCGACTGCACTGGACACATTCAACTTCGTTCCTTTTTTTTTTTTTTGATTCATTTCTGTTTCTTGCTTTTATGTTTAATCGAGGCAAACTATCGGTTCACGTGTTTGTCATTTTATGTATTTGCTGTTTATTTTTGTTGTTGAAACAATTGCATTCCCAAACAATTATTTTGATGGAAAACTTATGAACGGAAAGAGACAAAGTGGAGATTGGTGCTGAGATATAAGGACGTTTGTGAGGCTTCCTTGCGTGAATATCTCTATCAGCAAAAGAAACTAGGAAAATATGGCATCAGATTGTAGCACATGGTGAAGGAAAATAAAAAATAGCACAGCAATATTCAAGGAAACGTTGATGTCAAATTCAGAAGACAAAAATTGCAGGAGAAAGGAGGCGATGCCAGGATCTACAAGCACAACTTATTCATTGTCCGGCCGCATCTGTCTATCCAATATTGGAGATTCAGTCACAAGAGAAGCTGTTCAGTAGAACAGCATCAGCTAAGACATTAATGTTTTATCAAACTACTGACGGGTCGATGGACGCCTGTATTCAGGCTTCTGGATCCATAACACCACCAACAACAACATCAAAATACTGACTAATCGTGGTTGTTTGTTATTAACCGTCTGTCAAGACGCCAATAACCATAAATGTATTCTTCTGTCAATCATTACGTTCTTGTCTATCGTTGGTTTTATTTTAATATTATTTCATTTATGTCTTTGTTCTATCTTTACTTTTTTTCTGTTGCTCATCATTTCTTTAATCTTAAAAACACATTACTTTACCTTTTGAGTTTGTAATCTCCCACAGAGTTATCAAGTTGCATGTGTTAGCACTTCCTCAAACACCTTGTCTAGGGTATACGGTATCGCTTGTGAAATAGTTGAACGATCATACACCCTCTGTTACTTACTTGTTCACATTCCCTCCCAAAGATTCAGGATATATTGATTCATACAATGCTACTGTAGCCAGTGATCTGACTTGAGTTATCGAGCACTAACTCATACCACTTGACTGTAGCTACACTGACCTAACTCACTTGGGCTATCCAGCTCTGACTCATAGCTCACTGATTGTAGCTACACTGAACTAACTCACTCGGACCATCCGGCACTGACTCATACCTTACTGATTGTAGCCACACTGACTTAATTCACTCGAGTCATCCAGCACCTACAAATGAACCAAACATGAACACATACACACCGACACGCATTACACCGATTCAGATGCAACCAGACTGATACATCACATGAATTCAGACTACGCTGACTCGTACCACACATGACTCGCATGACACCAAATTGGCTTACACCATATTGATGTACAGCTTATTGACTCACACAACTTAGTCACGTACGACACTCATTCTACCAAACTAACTCATATCACACGGGTACAAACCAAGCTGACTCACAACACACTGGCCGAGACAGCCGCGATATCTCAGTGGTTAATGAAATGGACTACAAAAGACAAGAGTATTGTCGGCCTCCGGGTTCACCCAGCCTTAAATGGGTACCAGATTTTTTTCTGGTAAAGTAAAGCGGCACGGACGTAATTCTGACCATATTACCCCAAAAATCATGTGCCGAAGGTCTATAAAAGTTATGGTCATTAACACCATATTCCCTATACGCCACTTGGCGTGACTGGGAACTTTACTTGCTTTTTATTTACATAACAAGCTTACGCAGACCTCAACGGCTCAGGCCTCACCGACTCAGACCTCACCGACTCAGACCTCAACGACTCAGACCTCAACGGCTCAGACCTCACCGACTCAGACCTCAGCGACTCAAACCACAACGACTCAGACCTCAACGATTTAGACCTCAACAGCTCACACCTCACCGACTCAGACCTCAACGACTCAGACCTCACCGACTCAGACCTCACCGACACAGACCTCAACGACTTAGACCTCAACGACTTAGAACTCAACGACTCAGACCTCAACGCCCAGACTACAACGACTCAGACCTCACCGACACAGACCTCAACGACTCACACCTCAACGACTCAGATCACAACGACTCAGACCTCAACGACTCAGACCTCAACGACTCAGACCTCACAACGACTCAGACCTCACCGACACAGACCTCAACGACTCAACGACTCAGACGACTCAGACCTCAACGACTCAGACCTCAACGCCCAGACTACAACGACTCAGACCTCACCGACACAGACCTCAACGACTCAGACCTCAACGACTCAGACCTCACCGACTCAGACCTCACCGACACAGACCTCAACGACTTAGACCTCAACGACTTAGAACTCAACGACTCAGACCTCAACGCCCAGACTACAACGACTCAGACCTCACCGACACAGACCTCAACGACTCACACCTCAACGACTCAGATCACAACGACTCAGACCTCAACGACTCAGACCTCAACGCAAAGACCACAACGACTCAGACCTCACCGACACAGACCTCAACGACTCAGACTTCAACACTCATACCTCAACGACTCAGACCTCAACGACTCAGACCTCAACGACTCAGGCCACAACGACTCTAACCTCAACAACTCAGACTTCAACGACTCAGACCACAACGACTATGACCTCAACAACTCAGACTTCAACGACTCAGATCACAACGACTCTAACCTCAACAACTCAGACTTCAACGACTCAGATCACAACGACTCTAACCTCAACAACTCAGACTTCAACGACTCAGATCACAACGACTCTAACCTCAACAACTCAGACTTCAACGACTCAGATCACAACGACTCTAACCTCAACAACTCAGACTTCAACGACTCAGACCACAACGACTATGACCTCAACAACTCAGACTTCACCGAATCAGACCACCGACTCAGACCTCAACGGCTCAGACCTCACCGACTCAGACCTCAACGACTCAAACCACAACGACTCAGACCTCAACGACTTAGACCTCAACAGCTCACACCTCATCGACTCAGACCTCAACGACTCAGACCTCACCGACACAGACCTCAACGAATTAGACCTCAACGACTCAGACCTCAACGCCCAGACCACAACAACTCAGACTTCAACGACTCAGATCACAACGACTCTAACCTCAACAACTCAGACTTCAACGACTCAGACCACAACAACTCAGACTTCAACGACTCAGATCACAACGACTCTAACCTCAACAACTCAGACTTCAACGACTCAGACCACAACGACTATGACCTCAACAACTCAGACTTCAACGTCTCAGACCACCGACTCAGACTTCAACGACTCAGACCTCAACGCTCAGACCACAACGGCTCAGACCACCGACTCAGACTTCAACGACTCATACCTCAACGCTCAGACCTCAACAACTCAGACTTCAACGACTCAGACCACCGACTTTGACCTCAACGACTCAGATTTCAACGATTCAGACCTTAACGACTCAGACCTCAACAACTCAGACCTCAACGACTCAGACTTCAACGATTCAGACCTCAACGACTCAGACCACCGACTTTGACCTCAACGACTCAGACTTCAACGATTCAGACCTCAACGACTCAGACCTCAACAACTCAGACCTCAACGACTCAGACCTCGATGACTCAGACCTCAACGACTCAGACCTCAACGACTCAGACCTCAACAACTCAGACTTCAACGCTCAGACCACAACGACTCAGACCTCACCGACTCTGACCTCAATGACTTAGTTCTTCTTAATTTACCTGACACCGCGCAGACTTAGACCACATAAACTCACCCCGCAAATGTTAATTACCTTACATCTCAGTGAATCACTTTGCACTAACTCATACTACAAAAACACACAGCGCATCAACTTACATTGCACTAACTGGCATATCATTAACTCACTACATCACGCTAACTCCAATAAATAACTTAAACAGCACCAACTCACTATACTACACTAACCCACAATACACTACACTATATTACACATACTCATACAGCACTAACTCACACTACACTACACTAACTTACACTACACTAACTTACACCACACTACACTAACTCACAAATCACTACCTCACACTACACTAACTCACAAAGCACTAACTCACACTGCACTAACTTACAATACACTAACTCACAAAGCGCTAGCTCACACTACACTAACTCACAAAGCACTAGCTCACACTACACTAACTCACAAAGCACTAACTCAAACTACACTAACTCACAAAGCACTAAGTCCAACAACATTAACTCACACTACACTACACTATACTAACTAACACTACACTACATCAACTAACACTACACAACACTAACTCACAAAGCATTAATTAACATGCCACTAACCCACACTACACTAACGTACACTACACTAACTCGCACATCATTAAATTACTTTAAACTAACTCACACAGCACTAACTCACACTACATTAAATTAACTCATACAACAGTAACTCACACTAAACTAACTCACACAGCACTAAATCACACTAAAGTAACTCATACTACGCTAACCCAGAACGCATCAACTCATACTATACTAACTCACAAAGCACGAACTAGTACTGAACGTACTCTAACAGTACTAACTCACACTACACTTACTCACACATCACTCACTCCCGCAGAACTTAACCACACTACACTAACTCACATCCCTCTCACTCACATCACAATAACTCACACATCACAAACTCAAACTATATTAACTCACATCACACTAACTCAAACAGTTCTAAATCATACTACATGAACCCATGCGGCACTAACTCACACTAAACTAACTCACATCACACTAGATCACATCACACAGCACAACCTCAAACTACACTAGATAACACTGCACTAACTCACAGCGCCAAACAGCACTAACTCCCACCGCACCAACTCATACATCACTAGCTCCCACCGCACTAACCAACTCATACAACACTATTTCACACCAAACTAACTCATACCACACTAGCTCACACAGCACTATCTCCCACAACACTAGCTCACACAGCACTATCTCCCACCACATTAACTCACACAGCACTATTTCCCATCACACCAACTCATACAGCACTATTTACCGCCACACTAACTCATACAACACTAACTCAAACAGCACTATTTTACGCCACACTAACTCATACCTCACTTACTCATACAACACTAACTCCTACCGCACTAGCTCATACAACACCAACCTCCACCACACTTACTCATATCGCACTAACTTATACCCCACTAACTTATACAGCACTATTTCCCACCACACTAACTCATACAACACTAACTCCACCGCACTAGCTCATGCAACACCAGACTCCACCACACTAACTCATATCGCAATAACTCATTCAGCACTAACTCATATCGCACTAACACATACCGCACTAACTCATGTCGCACTAACTCATACCGCAATAACTCATAAAGCACAAATTCATACCACACTAAATCTAACAGCACTAACTCATACCGCACTAACTAACTCATAAAGCACAAACTCATACCGCACTAAATCTAGCAGCACTAACTCCCACAGTACTAACTGACACGGCACTAATTCATACATCACTAACTCATACCGCAGTAACTCTAACAGCACTAACTTTTACAGCACTAACTCATACCGCACAATAACTCTAACAGCATTAACTCAAACCGCACTAACTCTAACAGCACTAATTCATACAGCACTAACTCATACTGCATTAACTCATACCGCACAATAACTTTAACAGCACTAACTCATACCGCACTAACTCTAACAGCATTAACTTATATCGCACTAACTCATACTGCACTAATTCTAACAGTACTAACTCACATAGCACTAACTCACACCGCACCGGCTCAAATAAACACTTCAACAATAACCTATTTCACTGGGCATCAGTGTATTTGCTCCCAAAAGAACCATTTCTGCTTGTGAATACAAAAAAACGTTTCACCATAAACCTTAAAATAAAGTCAGATTACGTGGCACAAAAGAACTCGATAACTTTAACAAAACATTGAGACAAGTAGACAACAATACTAATACTGACAATATTCGATAGCGCGATCAAATCACCTTAATATTCTTGACATTTCTTTTATTTCTTTGTGTTTGTGTCTGTCAATATATTTATACGTTAGTGGTATATACAGGTGCGTCAGTAGTAGTGGTGGCTGTATACCCAACCTAAAAGTGCACGCACATGCACCGAAACACCACAAAAGACAATGGATTTTGCACCGATACCGCACGAAATTGGCACCAAATCCGAGCAAAAGTCCGATAATCGGCTTATTATCTCGGTGGTCGTAGCGGTAATCGGCTTATCTCGGTGGTGCATGACGTCACCGGCTTATGGTGTGCGGTGGTGCGTGACGGCGTGCGGTCGGCTCTCGCGGGGGTAGCTCAAGGGCGGGGACAACAGCGGTTCTAAATCTTGTGGGGTCGTCTCTCGCGGGTGTAGCTCGCGGGCGGGGACAACAGCGATTATAAAACTTGGGGCGATGTGCCTTGAATGGTCGTGTGTTATCGCTACCAACATCATCATCATGTGCCACCCTCAACAGCATCATCAACCCTTCATGTCCTAGCATCATCATCATACCACACAAAGTATCAAACCGATTATTAGTGTCTACATTTTTAGTGACATATCATCATGTACCACTCTCAATAGTATCATCAACTCTTCATGTCCTATCATCATCATCATCATCATCATCATCAAGCCACACAAAGTATCAACCAGCGAAATTATCTCTCTATCTCTCTCTCTCTCTCTCTCTCTTTCTCTTTCACATTCATGGTAAAGCAAAACAAAATTCGTTCTATATTTCACAGCTTTATTATTAATACAACAAATATACAACATATATATATATATATATATATATATATATAAATATATAAATTACTGTCCGGTTGTTGATAATTTTAAGCGTCTATGTTTCCTCCCTCCTGTTTTGGTGGTACTGTTTGTTAAATGTCTATCAAACACCGGTGCATAGGAAGTTTCATTAGCCTTCAAAACACAACCGCCCTCAATTTTGACAAAACCTTGATCAAAGCTGGAATAGGTAATTAGTGACACTGCTGAAACACCCGCGGCATCCATATTGGCTGCCGGATCTGTCGTCTGATTAACAAGAGCGAGGTTACCTTGATTAACAAAGGGGGGCGTGTAGTCGATGAGATTCGGCTTAACAAGAGATGGTATGTAGTTCTGGTGGTTAACAAGAGATGGCGTGTAGTTTTGGTGGTTAACGAGAGGCGGCGTGTAGTTTTGGTGGTTAACGAGAGGTGGCGTGTAGTTGATCTGGTTAACGAGAGGTGGCGTGTAGTTTTGGTGGTTAACGAGAGGTGGCGTGTAGTTGATCTGGTTAACGAGAGGTGGCGCGTAGTTGATCTGGTTAACGAGAGGTGGCGTGTAGTTGATCTGGTTAACAACAGGCGGCGTGTATTTGAGGTTAGCATAAGCGGTTAAAATTTCTCTCGCATCTCGACTAACGTGATAAATTCCTCTCTCGATAGTGTTATCCCAGTTCTGGTAGGAAACTTCAAAAAACTCTCACCGCTATATGTCCTTATATTTATCAATGGTCTGTTACGAAAAACACAAACCGAGACTGCCTTAACGCCATCTTTAGACAATGGAACTACAGTCTCATTCCCACGTGACATAAATATGCGCTGATCACTGACATCAAACGAAATTGGAGTATTCAAGCAACACGACTCCATATTCAAAGAAAACAAACACAAACCACCTGGCAACAGACGCTGGTTATGTGTGTGCGTGTACACTGAACGACTGGGGTTTTTATACCCGTTACGTTTATCGGGTCGAGGACCGTCTATTTATAGTAGCTAACGCAATACGTTATCAGGCGTGGTAATACGTTATGTTGCGACATGTTCAGTGACCTCTGGAACTGACCCAATAGGGTGATGTGTGGGGAAATATGATGCGTGTAACAATTACGGTCTCATGCAATACGGCTTGAGACTAGGAAACTCCACCCCCTGTAGTGTTTATATAGGTTGTGGATTTTAAAAATAGGTGTTAGTTGAAGAGGGGAAACCTCGCGCGCTGACCTAAAATCACTCGTTGTTGTTTTTGTCGGTGGTATAATCACTACAGTTAGTAGCACTTGTGAGGACGGATCCCCGATGGAATGATCCCTTCACAGCTCTGATAGCCGGTCCTACCGGGTGTGGGAAAACGGTATTTGTGCAAAAGTTTATACAGAACCTTCACGAGCTAGCTGTCCCCGTACCGGAGGAAGTTATATGGTGTAATGTGGAATGGCAACCGATATACGAGACTATGGGGTCAGTGAGATTTATCGAGGGTCTACCAGACGTAGATAAATTGGAAGGTGGTAAGAAGAGAAGACTGATCGCTATCGATGACTTGATGTCTGAGACGGACGAGCAGGTAACAAAATTATTCACCAAAGGTAGTCATCACAGAGATATTAGTGTGATGTACATTGTTCAAAATCTATTCGGAAAAAATAAAGAGCATCGAACCATAAGTCTCAATTCGCACTATTTAGTCCTTTTCAAGAACCCGAGAGACGGGAGTCAAATTATCAATCTGGGTAAACAACTGTACCCAGGACAGGTGGGGTACCTCCAAGATAGTTTTAAGGACGCGACAGCGTCTCCTCACGGTTATTTGCTGGTCGATCTTCGTCAGGACACACCTGATAATCTTAGGTTGAGAACAAAAATATTCCCGGGGGAGAGACAAATCGTCTACGTGCCAAAGTAGAGAATCATGTGTGATGAAGCACTTAGACGGCACGGTGAAATGTTGAAATGTATGCGCACCGCTTTGCCGAGCGGTTTAAGAGCCATATTAAAAACAGCCTCTCCCAAACTCATTAACTTTTTGTGCGAGTGTTGTCATAACATATTATAAGGTAATGTTAGACTCACTCAGCGACAGAAGTGGGAGCTACGTCGACACAAGAACAAGTTGAGACTTCTCACTAAAAGGAAACCGAATCTTAAGCGGCGGAGAGAGATTCTACAAACCGGTGGGTTCATAGGTGCTTTGCTCCGTCCTATATTAAGTATTCTCGGTGGAGTACTAGGTACGTAACAATGGCCAAAATAATGATTTTGATGGATCTTCGATTCCTCGAGGGTCTTAAATAGACTACTAGCACGTATACCCCCCCCCCCCCCCCCGAGGCGATCGGTGACAACTTGAGAGATTTAGATGATGAAATGCAACGTATCCTATTCCGCAATGATTTAGCACCCACCGATAGTCCAAGGCCAGAGTGTACCAACGTGCCCTGCATCAATATTTAACTAGATTGGAGCAGTATAAACGACGCTCATTGGGCTCGGTCGATCTCATTCAACACAACACGACAACAGAAAAAACACCTTCCCCACCACCACCACCATCAATCGAGGTATCACCAGAGCAGACCAAGACACCACCACCAACGGAAACCCCAAAGCTAGGTAATGAAACCACTCCGCCCGTAACCACGTATAAACTGAGACCTAAAAAAAGAAAGAGCGGAATCCCAACACCAAAATGGGAACGGTGGAGAAAATATTGAGACGTCATTACTTTGACCCTAGTCGACCAGGGGCGTATAGTGGTGCAACGGCCCTGCAACGTAACACCAAACTGGGACTCGCAAAAATCAAACAATGGCTGAGTCATCAGGATACCTATACCCTTCATAAACCAATTCGTCGCAGATTTGAAAGGCGTCCCATTATAACGATTGGCCCCCAACAGCAATATCAGGCAGACCTAATTGATTTGAGACATTTGAAAAAAACACAACGATGGATATTCCTATTTGGCACTTGAGTGGACGTTTTCAGTAAATTTGCGTGGTCTGTACCGATACGAACCAAAACGGGGAAATCCTTAGTGGAAGCCGTCGGTAAGATATTTCTCGATGGGAAACCCGCGAGTTTTCAAACGGATAAGGGGTCAGAGTTTCTGAACAGAACATTTCAGAAAATCCTCGCTGACAACAACGTTCACTTTTTCACTACGCAGAACGAAGATATTAAGGCCGCCGTGGTGGAACGCTTTAATAGGACTCTGAAACAACGGATGTGGCGATATGTCACGAAATCCAATAAACTGTCTATGTCCGAGTCCTACCCGCCCTACTTCGAAGTTATAACCATTCGTATCACAGAAGTATAAAAATGGCACCGGTCGACGTCAACGCAGACAATCAAGAACAGGTATGGAACACGTTGTATAATAGCAAACGCAACTTTAAATTTGAAAGACCCCTGTACTGCCCGGTGATCGAGTTAGACTGGTCCTAGGCAGAGCCAATTTTAAAAAGGGTTATGCCCCGGCTTGGACGGAGGAACTGTTTTCCATCAGTCGAGTAAATGAAACAAACCCCGTTACATATGTGTTGAAAGACGATAAGGGCGATGAGATAGAGGGGTCATTCTACACACCAGAAATTCAAAAAGTTGGAGACATGCACGAGTACAGATTCGAGATTATCATAACCGAGCGTCGCACATCATTTGGGCGAAAAGAGAGTTTAGTCAAATGGTTTTGGTACGATTCCTAATTTAACAGTTGGATACCGTCCAAGGACATTGTCAGATACAAAAACTAGAGATGCGAGAAGAAGAAGAAAAAGTGGAAACTTTTGGAGAGCCCGAATTGCGAGCCGTAAACTCGGGAGTGAGGAGAGAGTGCGAACCACGCTGCTGGGGGTCGATGTTTGGGAGACTATCCCCCTACTTAGAACTTGTCTTTATTTGTCAAGTGGTAGTTATGTATACAGTTGTAGCGGTCTCGCTGTTCAATCTGACCACCGAAAAGCCAGACACAAAGGAGGGAAAACTGTGGATAGCCCTACTGAGCAGCTGTTTGGGTTACATGCTACGGAATCCAAACTTGGAGAGGCGACGGTGAAACGAGTAAAAAAGTGAGTTTTTATGTCACCCTGCCCAGCAATGCATCTGTGGAACTTTTTAAGGATAATAACCCCGGCCACTTTTTCGTTAAATTCCCTCAGACCATTGACATTTCGACGCAGTATGAGATCGCACTGGTGGCGATACAGTTTCCGCTAAATTATTTCAATGTAATAGAGGGTGATGTCTGGATTCGGTACGAATCTCTCGCTAACGACGATATATGCGACGCTAGATTTCATCTCAACATGACCTTGGAGCCTGGGTTATACACGAAACCCGATGCGTTCATCGGCGCGTTGAATGCGTCGATCATAAAAGCGGTGGATGAGTCGTACAGGGGTGAGAAAGGGAAAAAAATAAATTCATTTACGCAAAAGAGGTGAATAAAGCCATCTTGAAACTTTACGAAAAAGGAGTCAGTGTTACCATAAGCGACACTTTGAAAAACATGTTAGCCTTCCCCACGACCTCTATATCAAAACGGCTCCCGATATCTTCAGTGTGGGTGTATGGACTTGGAAAGTGTTGCGAAGAATGTCTACGTCTACTGCGATCTCGTTTCCCCCAGACCCGTCGGGGATGTGATGGTGCCTCTCCTTAGGAGCGTGCCTGTTCTCAATAGAAATCACACCGCTGTGTTTCAGATCTACGATAAGCCTCACTACGTCCCCCTGAGTCGATTTTCCTTCGATACCGTTGTAATCCTTTTAGCCAACGAACACGGAAAAACCATTCCATTCACCAGCGGGACGTCGGTGCTAACGGTACACTTTCGAGTGAAGAAACATCTCGAGCTGGTATAATGGTGAGACACACTCCCCTTCATAGAGGTTGAGTTATACGAAGACTTTTACTGTTGTCAGGCGGGTGATGCAATGCCCGTGTTTATAGGAGGTCGAAGTCAGAGCGGTCAAGGAATCGGTAGTTTCTTTGGTGGAATCGGGAGGGCTATTTTACCCTGGTTAAAAACCGGCGGTGAGGCCTTGCTCAGAGAAGGCTTGGAGACCGGTCTGCAGGTCGCACAGGACGCATTAGCCGGGAAAAATGTCGGTGAAGCTTTCAAAGAACGAGCTAAGGAGGCCGGTCAGCGATTGATACACGGGGCCGTAGACCACCTGAGTGTTAACAACCAATCAGGTAGTGGTTTACGACAACGCAGAAAGCGAGTTATGAAGTTACCTCCACCAGGAGAACCGTTACGAAGAGGATAAAACCGACAGCTAGACGGTTCTCCCTTCATTCGGTGCACAACAGCAAGAAGACGAAGACGAGGGTGGCAGGAGGATATTTTCGACTAATAATGTGCCTCATTCACCCCAAATCGTGCGAATGTCTTCACTCTGTTTTGGATTTATTTAGCGTTCCACCCACACAGACACATCTAGACTCTGGCCAGTTTAATGAAATTCGTCCGACCGCAGCCTTGTCGCATAGCGCACCGATGGAGTTTTTCATTTCTGGAAACAGTGAGGAATATCTAGATCTTTTGAACACGTTTTTACATCTGCGGGTCGAGATCACCCTCCCGAATGGTGATAGTGTACCAGTCGATGCTGAGGTAGGACCGGTCAACAATTATCTTTACAGTCTATTTTCACAAGTCGACGTATCGCTAAACGACACGTTGGTTACACCGTCGGAGAATACCTATCCTTTTAGAGCAGTGTTTGAGGCCACGCTAAATTACGGGGAGGATGCGAAAACGGGATACTTGACGGCCGCTCTGTTCTACAAAGACACAGCTGGCCACCATGACGATTTGAAAGAAAATGAGGGTTTTAAAACACGGCGCGATTTGACTTGATGATGATGATGATGATAGGACATGAAGGGTTGATGATGCTGTTGAGGGTGGCACATGATGATGTGTCACTAAAAATGTAGACACTAATAATCGGTTTGATACTTTGTGTGGTATGATGATGATGCTAGGACATGAAGTGTTGATGATGCTGTTGAGGGTGGCACATGATGATGATGTTGGTAGCGATAACACACACACACACGACCATTCAAGGCACATCGCTCCAAGTTTTATAACCGCTGTTGTCCTCGCCCGCGAGCTACCCCCGCGAGAGACGACCCCACAAGTTTTAAAACCGCTGTTGTCCGAGCTACCCCCGCGAGAGTCGACCGCACGCCGTCACGCACCACCGCACACCATAAGCCGATGACGTCACGCACCACCGAGATAAGCCGATTATCGCCACGACCACCGAGATAATAAGCCGATTATCGGACTTTCGCACGGATTTGGTGCCAGTTTCGTGCGGTATCGGTGCAAAATCCATTGTCGTTTGTGCTGTTTCGGTGCATGTGCGTGCACTTTTAGTGAGGGTATGCAGCCACCAATACTACTACTTGCGTCTCCCAGACAAAGTTGAATACGGCAATTATCGTACCGAATTTCGGATGGAACAAATCAGATCTCCATATCGTGAGTGGATGACGTACATAGAAAACAGTGACAGGTTGTCTTTGGGTGCGTCTGTGGTAGATAATAACCATCATCAGTCCCGACAACCCTTTGGGCACTCTCGATGACGTGGTCAGAAATATTAAACACCCCTTGCGTTCGGTATTTGGCACAACCAGGAGCAGCCCTCTTACGCGGAACATCCTGGCTGAACGTTGGTGAAAGGTTACATAAGAAGAGTTTGAGATCAGAATAGAATTAAGGCGGCAAGGGTGGGGTAGAAGCGTCGTCACCGATATCCCTGAGCTTGCCCGTTGAGGCGGTTTTCCTGCAAACACCCCAATACGTGTGACGTTTCTATCTATGGGAACTATAGACGGCCGACCTCATTTTACCCACAATCTCCCCTGCTCGCAATGCTGAAAATGTCACAACTATTGGTCGGTCTCCGCTCATCGGACATGCTCAGAGACATCGGTGGCCACGATAGAAGTAACATCGGTGGGGGAAAAGGGGCTGGGGGTTGGTGGGGGAGAGGTTAAATAACGTAATCATTAAGCTCGACAGGAAACATTAAACCTTGGCCTACGGTGATACAGACGCGGTCACAAGGGTCTCCATCAAAACCTGTCCACATCTTTAGATCGCTATCATCTACATAGACGGTTCTGTAATCTGTGAACAGCACAACAACGTTTGTGGTTTTGTGGCATACCAATATTGAAAGGAAGTGGCAAGGAAATCTGGGTTTGTATCATTACGGTGTTTCCGTCATGAGAGTGGGGATAGAAGCTGCTGTGGCTGCGATATCATATTTGGTTACACAGAAAGCTGATCACGCAGTCTTCATAAATGACTCGCAAAGTTTGCTAAGGAGGATTCACAGACAGTCTCTGTGGCGGGAGTGGATGTAACTACTGGAAGACTAAAGTGAGCGCCCTGACGTGACTGTACTGTACTGTTCGTGATACGCTGGTGTGCATGGCAACGGAATAGCCGATAGACTAGCTGGCAGCTCTAGCACTATGTGTGGCGTGATTCTGAATAAAGATGACATCCCCAAGTTAGTTTTGCATCCCTTAAGAGAAACTTGAGATAAGGACCTATATATTGAGAGGTTTATAGATGGAAAAGGAGTCTAGTCGACCCGGAGCGCACTTAGAGGGAAAAGCAAATGTGTCTATCAACACAGTCAGTCTGTATAAGCTTCGAGAAATTCTGGGATCGTCGGTGGAACGGATAGGGTAATACCCCAACTGCAGTGAAACTAGTGTCATAAATAGAATAGTATAGAATCTGGGTAGATGATTTCACAAATGTTTTTTCCTCCAATATTTACGAATAAAAATTGCTTCTGGGTTGTAACGAAGGTTGATCTTGTCCATTCTTTGATGTTGACTTCCCACCACTTTCTCTGGCTGCCTTGTCTTCTTTTGCTAAATGTTTTTTATCAAGGCTTGTAGATCTTGTAACATTCACGGATTATTTATCCGTCCCGCGGATTGTTACATTTTCTTGCGTACTTTCTCATTGGTGACGTGATCTGTAAAACATTTCATTAAGATCTTTCTGTGCCATCTAATTTATTCCTTCAAGATCAACAATGATTATCCCTGTTTTGCTCATAGAGATGCCACAATCGTTTGTAATAATATGATATTTCTTCATAGGGAGAGGTTTTACTTATTTATTTATGGGTTAGTCTTCTCACAGTTGACATTGCAGTTAAAATACACTGGTAACATTACCTATTTCATAGTATATAAACATATATATTTATACACTGCTACATTATTGTGACTTCAAGAGAAACGTCTTCAAAAAGCGGTGTTAATAAACTTTCATTCTATGAATCAATAATACCTTAAATTGCTTGATTGACTCCGGTGATCAAAGCAAATGTAAAATTAAGAACAAAAGATGGAGGACTGGTTGGTCTCGAGGCAAGACTCCGGTCTCGAGAGACAGAGGTCGTGAGTTCAAATCCCGGGTGAACAGTTGAGATTTACCTTGACCCCGAGTTGCAGAAGCGAGGCCCGGCTTGATACGTCAATTACTCATCGACTGAAAAAAAATAGGAGTACACCCGAAGACGGAGTTATCTGACTGTGCGGCGTGGGACCCCAGTGGACATGGCTGCCTGGGAAAAACGGATTAACATGTTACTAGTCTCTAAAAGACATCACCTCAGTGCAAAATAAAGACAAGTGGAACAATATTAAAATAGGTAAATGAATTTAAATATTTGGGAACTTTGTAAACCTCAGACGGAAGATGTACAAAAACGGTGAGATGCAGAATGGCTCAGGCAAAAGCAGCTTTCCAAAATGTGAGGAAGATACTGTGCAATCCATTTTTAACAATGGGAACAAGAAAAAAAGAGTTCTTAAATGTTACGTAGAGCCAGTCTTAACATATGGATGTGAATCATGGACAATAGGACAACAGACAAGAAAATCACTGGAGTCTGTAGAAATGTGGTTTTACAGAAGAATGTTAAGAATACCATGGACAGCTAAGAAGAGTAATAAAGATGTTCTGAGATAAGTCAAAAGCAAAAAGAGGGCTAATTTCCAATATTAGGAAGAAATAATCATCTTTTTTTGGCCATGTAATGAGAAGAGAACAACTGGAAAAATTGAGGGACGAAGAGATAGAGGGAAGCAAAGAGAAAAAATAACAGACAGCTTAAGAGAATGGCTTGGCAGAAGGTCAACAACAGAAATGATAAATAGCTGTCGAGATCGAAAGTTGTGGAGAGACATGATCACCTACACAAGAGGTAGGGTTCGATCCCAACCGACCGCTTCTGATTCACCCAGCCTTAAATGGGTACCGGATTTTTTTCTGGGAAAGTAAAGCGGCACGGGCGTAATACCGACCACATTACCCCAAAAATCATGTGCTGAAGGTCTGTAAAATTTATGGTCACTAACACCATATTCCCTATACGCCACTTGGCGTGACGGGGGCACTTTACTTTTTGCTTATGATCACCTACGCCAGCAGGCCCGGTACTTGATGATGATGATGATGATGATGATGATGATGAGTCTCTAGGGACTTCACCAAAGGTAAAAAAGTGGCGAACGCAAAAAATAATGGAAGGAAACTTTGATCTGCACCCAGAAACGTTAAATTAAAGACTAGGATATCGAAGATTTCATAAAACCTTAGCAACAGCATAATGCAGCTACAAAAAACAGGTAAGGTAGATTTCCAAAAGATGGACCTGTGCAATGAAATATCATGTATGGAACGAATTAAAGTGCTCTGTAAAATAATATAAAGTAACGATTCCTTCTACACCCTGCTAGGCATAAGGGCAATATGGTGTTGGTGTTAATATTTTTACTTGACCAAGGCACATTTTTGGGTGATGTGTTTGGTATCACTCCAAGCTGTCGCTACTTCCCAGGAAAATCTCTGGTACTCATTTTTAGATGATGTTAAATACACTCCATGTCTTGTTCATCAAGTTGTCGAATTTAAGAGGGCAGATGCGTGGCAGAGAGAGAGAGAGAGAGAGAGAGAGAGAGAGAGAGAGAGAGAGAGTGAGAGAGAGTGTGAGAAAGAGAGAAAGTGAAAGAGAAATAGACTGATCTGAAATTAAATTATTTTTCTAAGACAACTCATACTGTGAACGAACATTTCTGGTCTCCAGTATTGTTTTGCTTTATAAATCAGTTAGGGAGTTTCAGCAGCGCAGTAGTTATTTGATTGGCTATTAAGTGATGGAAGGTTCCATTTCAAGTTGAGGCTTTCTAGGAGACCCAACTAGACAAAAATAAATGGCTGCCCATCTTGTTGAGATGAAGAAGGTTATAACATTATCGCCGTCACTTCCAGATCACGGGACCTTGTACGGTGAAGTGTAATCCTTCATTCTGGTACAACATGATACGCTGCTGTTTATCATTGGTATTTTAGTTATTTTGTTCATTTTCTGATTTCCTAAATAGATCACATTTATAATGTTAAAACTACTCGCAGAATATTTGACACCAGAAACTGCCAAATTTGTCGTAATAAACGTGTTTCCCTTCTTACAAGCACTGTTCTGTTATAACATCATTTTAATACAAACTGTAATCTAATAAGTAAATGAACATTTTATTTGCTTTCATAAATTATAACTACGTTCTTTAATTCGATCAATTTGAAGATGAGGGGTTTTTTGTGGTATAGACTCCATCCAAAGGTGTTGTCAAATATCCAAGATTATTTCTTCATTAAGAGTAATGAAGAGGTTCTGAGAGAGGTCAAAGCAAAAAGAGAGCTAATTTCCAATGTTAGGAAGAGACAATCATCATTTTTTTGCCATGTAATGAGAAGAGAACAACTTGAATATATTGTAACAACTGGAAAAATTGAGGTACGAAGAGATAGAGGGAAGCAAAGAGAAAAAAATAACAGACAGCTAAAGAGAATGGCTTGGCAGAAGGTCAACAACAGAAATTATAAGTAGCTGCCGAGACCGAAAGTTGTGGAGAGACATGATCACCTACGCCACTAGGCCCGGTACTTGATGATGATGATTTCTTCATTCTCATGTTGAAGTTATAAACAAAGTTATAAAACGTCATTTCTATATTTGTTTTTGTGACATTGTATTATTATTAGATTTGACACTGCGGGCAAGTTCATGGGTGTTCAATCGTTGTCATGACAAAGTGTGGACTGAAATTTCCAATAGCTTGCTGGTTATATCCCACCCTTACAGATTGTCATTTATACATTTTCGACGTAGTGTTCCAAACTGATGCAATCTGAAAACTTTGTCATCATTTAGAGACGTGCCGACTACTAGCATAAACTGACAAGTGGCTTCAGGGCAGGTTTTTCATTCCCACCTCATGTGCTTTAGAAGCCAGCCTATAAATTACATTAAGTTCTCTCTTCATCACCAAACCCTGTGTAACCTGCACATTATACCCATACATATTTTTAACGGTTCAATATGCAATCGTGTCGGAGACATTGATTTTTAAACTCTGAAAGCATGAGTCCGTCTTGACAATCTCCCTACTTCTTTGTGCCTTTGAAATTCACTTGAAGGGAGCAGCTGCTGCTTCAGTTTCCATTCTCATGCAATAACATGTTGCTGTGTAAATTCACCCGACCACATAAGTGATTCTGACCACCTGCCATATAATAATTTATTCTGACCCAAACAAATAAGTGATTCTGACCCAACTATATCATAATGTATTCTGACCCTGCCATATAATAATTTATTCTGACACTGCCATGTAATAATTTACTCTGACCCTGCTATATAATAATTTATTCAGACCCTGCCATATAATAATTTATTCTGACCCAAAAATATAAAAAGTAAATCTGACCCTGCCATATGAAATAATTGATTCTGACCCAACCATATAATAAGTGATTCTTATCATACCATATAATAATTGATTCTGATCCAACCATATAATAATTGATTCTGATCCAACCATATATTAATTGATTCTGACCCAACCATATAATAATTGATTCTAACCCAATCATATAATAATTGATTCTGACCCAACCATATAATAATTGATTCTGACCCAACCATATAATAATTGATTCTGATCCAACCATATAATAAGTGATTCTGATCCAACCATATAATAATTGATTCTGATCCAACTATATAATAATTGATTCTGATCCAACCATATAATAATTGATTCTGATTCAACCATATAATAATTGATTCTGATCCAACTATATAATAATTGATTCTGATTCAACCATATAATAAGTGATTCTGATCCAACCATATAATAAGTGATTCTGACCCAACCATATAATAAGTGATTCTGACCGTGTCTCTAGAAGAGCAAAACCATAGAGTAAACATGAACAATGTGACAATCAGCTTTACGAAAAAGTCAGTACTAAACAGGAAACCAACGTTTTGACTCTCAAAGTCTTCATCTAAGACTAACACAAACATAACCAAAGATACATATAAAAAAAAGGAAGAAACAATATAGAAATTGAAGAATTATTATTGATGGCCAAACAGAGATAGCGCAGTGTAAACACACATGCAAATACAGACAATAAGACAAAAACCATCTCGAGTACCGCTTAGCATATCCCGATTTGTGTCAGCGACATTTTACGTACCTAGAGAAACAATAATTCAGACAGGATCTGGATAACTAAAAGGTAAAGAGCCCCGTCACGCCAAGTGGCGTATAGGGAATATGGTGTTCGTGACCATACATTTTACAGACCTTCAGCACATGATTTTTTGGGTAATGTGGTCGGTACTACGCCGCGCTGCTTTACTTTCCCAGAAAAAAATCAGGTACCCATTTAAGGCTGGGTGAACAGAAGCCGTCAGTTGGGATCGAACCCTACCCCTTGCCCTTTGTAGTCCTGTTCACTAACCACTGAGCTATTGCGACTAATGGGGACAAAATAACTTATTCATTTGCATTATAAATTGTCATCTTTATATACAAATAGGGAGAAACACAAGTTTCGTTTATTGGTTAGGCATTTCTCAATATGTGTCTTCCTCCTAAGGTTTGTCTCGACTGAAGGTGGTTGGTAAGAATTGCAGAAAGAAAATATCTGTAGTAGCAACACAACAATTATGATGTACCGTCTCCGTAAAGATAGTTGGCTACTAATAAACACCATTCTAATTAAATGGGTACCGGATTTTTCTGGGAAAGTAAAGCGGCACTGGCGTAATACCGACCACATTACCCCAAAAAAACATGTGCTGAAGGTCTGAAAAACGTATGGTCACTAACACCATATTCCCTATACGCCACTTGGCGTGATGGGGGCTCTTTACTTTTTTTTACTATATGGTACACACTATGATCAACTTTCCAGTCCACCTCTTGATATTATCAGTGCACATCAATTGCTGGCTGTCTTTGTTTCGTTTTTCCTGTGCTATTCTTCCTAAAATGGCATTGTGCATGTTACATCGCTTTCTATGTCAAGGTTATTTCATTTGTCTTGTTCGGTTCGTATTTAATATTTATTTTACTTTATTATTTTGAATCGCTTTACAAAACGCTTTTTCGCGTTTTCTTTTTTATTACTTGCTTTCTTCTCCGTCGTTCAAGATTATTCCAGCCTGCTGTAAATCCACATTTCTGTGATTATTTTTTTCTATTATTTTGTCCTGTTAATAGTCGAAAGAATATAAAGTGCAGATTTTCTAACAAATATTTAATGATATAGGAAACACATACGAGGATTCAGACTGTTGAGTCTTTATATGGTTGTTAACCTATTCATTGCATTAAAAACATTCAGTGACGGCATAAAATTGCAAAGAATCCTGGCCATTTTCCTGTGAAAGTGAGTGCAAACCGTTAGTTATGAAGACATAAAGTGGAGTTTATACAGCCAAAGATTTTTACATTTGGCTGTTTTATAGACTCCTGCGTCAGAGAGAAATGTTGAAAGAGGTTTGGTAACAAATGCACGACCGAGTGGTAAATGTAATGGAAAATAAAGATATATTTTCTTGGCACTCTGGCATTTTAGAAAAAAAAATAAAGCATTTTTCTCATAAAATATGCACGATTTTATTGCTGTTTGATTTCATATCTTAATTAATCTCGCATCATTTGTTTTCTCTTTCTATTGATTCGTTCAAATAAGTATGTGTTCTCATTTGGTAATTATTCTGTTAGTAATTCAATGTAGAGAGAATGAACGGTTAATGTTACTTTAGAACCGTGGTTCTCAAATTGGGGTGCGCGGTGCCCTACAGAATCACGAAACAGTTTTAGGGAGACAGTGAAGGAGGAATCACTTAATTTAAATTGTGGGCAATTTATTAGGTATTTTTAATAAGTTCATTTTATTTAATTGAACTTTTGGGCTATTTATTGTGTTATTTATGTGTTAATTGTTTCATTTAAATTATGGGCTATTTAGATACAGAAAGGAACACCAAAATTACACTGAAGAAGGATGGAAACATTCTAACAGGTAAACATGCAGCAAATTACTTTGCAGACTCCTTTGCAAATGACAATAATATTGAAATTAGCCTAGAGAAACGGCAAGAGACCCCTTTAAAACAACAAAATGCAAGACAAGAAGAGACCACACATGAAGTCATGGAAATACCCATTACACAAAGAGAGCTAGAGCTGGCAATATCCAAATTAAAAATGAAAAAGTCACCAGGCAGTGAAGGAGTGTCCAATGAAATGATTAAGAACTTGGGAACTGCAGCTAAAGCAAAACTACTGCAGATCTACAATATTTGCTGGATCACAGGTAGAGTGCCACAGGCATGGAGAGAAGCAATTATGATACCATTACTAAAGCCAGGAAAAGATGGTTCAACGACATCCAGCTATAGACCAATCAGCCTTACAAGCTGTTTGTGTAAAACAATGGAACGTATAATCAATCTCAGACTGCAGTGGTACCTGGAAAGTGAAAATCTCCTTTTCCCACAACAAGCAGGCTTTAGACAGTGTTACTCTACCGAAGATCAGGCAACCTATCTTTCCCAGGAAATTGAAGATGCGTTTCAAGAAAAGAAACTGGTACTAGCAGCATGGATAGACCTAAAGAAAGCATTTGATAAGGTATGGAAGGAAGGGCTTTTGAAGAAACTGAGAAATTATGGAGTAAATAGCAGGATGTGCAAATGGGTCAAAGCATACCTGCATAACAGGAGAGCCAGAGTGCAACTGGATGGTCTCAAGAGTAAAAAGGTCTTATTGCGCCAGGGCGTTCCACAGGGAGGGGTACTATCTCCAACACTTTTTCTGATCTACATCAATGACCTAGTTACTGAACTACCACATGGCATCAAAGTGACAATGTATGCAGATGACTTGTTAATGTGGTGCACAGAGGAGTATGCAACAGTGGCCTCCAAATTGCTACAAAGAGCTATGAATGCACTGAATTCATGGACAAATAGATGGTGTATCAGCATCAATATAGACAAATGCAGTACTACACTTTTTACTCTCCCCAAAACAAAAAGCAGGAGCCATCTACATAAACAATGAGCCTGTGAAAGAAGACATGCAAGCTACATATCTCGGAGTTACATTTGATAACAAACTATCTTGGAAACAGCAGATAATTAAGGCAACCCAAAAAGTAAGGAGGAAATTGGCTATTCTAAGAAAGTTGTGTGGAACCACATGGGGTGCGAGTGGGAAAATACTCAGTAAAGTTTACCAACAGAGTATACGCCCACATTTAGAATATGGATCATCCGCATGGTGCTCAGCATCAAACACCACATTGCAAGAACTGGATAAAGTACAAAACCAGGCACTTAGGGCCATCACAGGAGCAATGAAATCAACACCAATATTGGAGATGGAGAAATTGTGGAGGATACCAGCACTGAGAGAACGGAGAGACACAAAGGTGCTGATACAGGCAGAAACATTTGTATGCATGCCGAGACATCCAATGAAGGACCGATTCCAAAATCTTGCATTGGGACGACTTAAGAGAAACAGTTTTATCCACCAAGCCAAGCGTATTAGTAGACAAACACCAGACATGCCAAGAGTTTTTAATCCCCTACTGCCCATACCAGAACAGACTCCCTGGACAGATGAATCAGGATTATCAGTTCAAATACGGACAGAAGTGAAAGGAATAGTTGACAAAGAGGAACAGAATAGTCTACAGCGAAAAACAATAACTCTCAGTTTCCTGGATGAAGAATACCCACAAGACCTATGGATCCGTGTGTACACAGATGGATCAGCACAGAATGCAGTAAAGAATGGGGGAGCAGGTGCATATATAGAGTACCCAAATAACACTAGGGATATGAATAAAATAGCAACAGGGAAATATTGTCACAATTATGATGCAGAAATACAAGCAATAAAGTTGGCAATAGAAAAACTGCTGAACGGTAATCTTAGCCCACAGCCTGTAGTGTTTTTGACAGATGCAAGATCAGTACTCCAGGCACTACAATCCAGAAAATTACCACATCTGCAGACCTTATTGACTGAACTCTGCAAGCACCACAGGGTTGCCCTGCAGTGGATCCCGTCTCACTGTGGAATACCAGGAAATGAGAAAGCAGATCAGTTGGCAAAGGAAGGTTCAACAGGCACACAACTAGATACACCGGTTACATACCATCATAAGAAACAGATAATCAAATCAATCAGAGGACCACAAGCCCCAAATCAGGATGCCTTTCATAATATGAATAGATATGAACAAGTTATCATTATACGCCTAAGAACAGGACACAATCGACTCCATAGTCACATGTAAACAAAATTCAAGATCGGCACATCAACTACTTGTACATGTGGACAGGTGCCCCAGACTGCTGAACACATACTTCAAGGCTGCACTGAATATAGTAGACTGAAGAAAATCCATTGGCCCATAGATACAACACTACAGACAAAACTATATGGGCCACTGCAAGAATTACAAAAGACAGTAACATTTATACAGGAAACGACCATTGCTGATATAGACAATACTTCGAGCGAACGAAAGATAGATAGATAGATGGGCTATTTATTATGTTATTTGTATGTTAATTGTACTTAACTGAATTTTGGGCTATTTATTGGGAAATTCACATGTTAATCGTACTTTACTTAATTATGGGCTATTTATTGTGTTAGTTATATGTTAATTGTTTCATTCAAAATATGGACAATTTATTGTGTTATTTGTATGTTAATTGTGCTTAACTGAATTTTGGGCTATTTAATGGGAAATTCATATGTTAGTTGTACTTAACTGAATTCTGAGCTATTTATTGTGTTATTCGTATGTTAAGTGTACTTATCTGAAATTTAACATTTGAAATTTTAAAAGGATCCGCAAGCCATTAATAAAAAATGGTTAAGGGACCACCAAGCAAGAAATCCTAAACAATTTGACAGCCACTGCTTTGTTCATACAAAGTAAGGTTCTAACTAGTAGAACCAGCAACAACATTAAATACGTTCACATATTCCATTGTTACTCTAACCACGCTTTCTATTTATTACTGCAGTTAAATCGTATATTCTCATTTAAGTGGCAATGGTAACTGCTACCGATAATTTTATATTTTAAAAAATATATAGAACGTCGACCATCAGCACCTAGTCTGCAGGTTGTTAGAGCCCACTAGATGATTGCTTGCATAAGGTTCGGTGAACCATACTTGATCAAGATCTACACCGCCTCTTATCTCTTATTCTCTTACGGGCTGACAACTTTCGGTTCTATTGCATCTCTCCACTTTCAGCCTCATAATGTACCGTTCTCTTCCACCTCTCTACTTTCATCCTCATAACGTACCGTCCTCTTCTATCTCTCTACTTTCATCCTCATAACGTACAGTCCTCTTCTACCTCTCTACTTTTGGTCTCATAATTTATCGCCCTATTCAACCTCTATACTTTCAGCATCATAACTTATCGCCTTTTCCATCTCTCTACTTTCGATCCGATAACTTACTGTCCTACTCCACCTCTCAACATCCAGCATCATAACTTACTGCCCTATTCTACCTCTCTACTGTCAGTCTCATTATTTACTGTCATATTCAATACTTTTAGATTCATTACTGATCGCCCTATACCACCTCTCTACATTCATCCTCATTACATACTGTCATAATATTCCACCTCTCTACTTTCAACCTCATAACTTATCGACAAATAACTTCAGGGGAAGAGGCATGTTTTGCAAATCCCGTAAAAAAATCAAACAATCTACAACAGAAAAAAAAATAACAATAGATGGTCCGAAGCAAGATCGAACCCGTACTCATCGGCACAGCGCCTTGCCACGAGAACCAAACACTAAAGCACACAGCCTTCTGAGCTACCTAAAAAAGTAGCTATCAATGACGATATCTTTCACGCATTTCATGTTTCCACGTTTTTCATGCATATAGCATAGGCTTACGAACACACCTCAGGTATCAATCGGTATCTGTATTGTTCTAATAAGACAAGTGTCTCCCATAGGGCTGAATACTCGCGTTGCAGACAAAAAAGTTTTCCTCCCATAGGGCTGAATATTTGCGTTGCAGACAAACAGTTCTCCTCCCATAGGGCTGATTACTCGCGTTGCAGACAAAAAAGTTTTCCTCCCATAGGGCTGAATATGTGCGTTGCAGACAAACAGTTCTCCTCCCATAGGGCTGATTACTCGCGTTGCAGACAAACAGTTTTCCTCCCATAGGGCTGATTACTCGCGTTGCAGACAAACAGTTTTCCTCCCATAGGGCTGATTACTCGCGTTGCAGACAAACAGTTTTCCTCCCATAGGGCTGATTACTCGCGTTGCAGACAAACAGTTTTCCTCCCATAGGGCTGATTACTCGCGTTGCAGACAAACAGTTCTCCTCCCATAGGGCTGAATACTCGCGTTGCAGTCAAACAGTTCTCCTCCCATAGGGCTGAATATTTGCGTTGCAGACAAACAGTTCTCCTCCCATAGGGCTGAATATTTGCGTTGCAGTCAAACAGTTTTCCTCCCATAGGGCTGAATACTCGCGTTGCAGTCAAACAGTTCTCCTCCCATAGGGCTGAATACTCGCGTTGCAGACAAACAGTTCTCCTCCCATAGGGCTGAATACTCGCGCTGCAGACAAATAGTTATCCTCCCATAGGGCTGAATACTCGCGCTGCAGACAAATAGTTATCCTCCCATAGGGCTGAATATTTGCGTTGAAGACAAACAGTTCTCCTCCAATAGGGCTGAATACTCGCGTTGCAGACAAACAGTTCTCCTCCAATAGGGCTGAGTACTCGCGTTGCAGACAAACATTTAGGACAAAACATCACGAATAGTAGTTTCCAGTGGTTTAGACGGGATAGAAATAATAATAAATGAATATTATTAAAAAGGGAAACTTCCGAGGTGATAGATCTTCTAGGTGATGGACTTCCCCTGAAGTTATTCCCTGATCTATCACATCGGAACTTTCCCTCTATAATAATATTTATTAATTATTTTTATTTGTCTCCAGTCATATCTTATCGCCCTTTTTTACTACTCTACCTTCATCCTCACAACTTACTCTTCTTTTCCGCCTCTCTACTTTCCGCCTCATAATTTACTCTCCTATTCCACCTCTTTATTTTCAGCCTCATAACTTACTCTCTGAATCTACCTCTCTACTTTAAGCCTCATAACTTACCTACCTATTTTACCTCACTACTTTCAGCCTCGTGGCTTACTGCCCTATTCCACTTCTCTACTTTCAGCCTCATAACTTATCGCATTATTCCACTTCTCTACTTTCAGCCTCATACCTTATCGCATTATTCCATCTCTCTCCTTCCAGCCTCATAACTTATCGCACTATTCCATCTCTCTCCTTTCAGCCTCATAACTTATCGCATTATTCCATCTCTCTACTTTCAGCCTCATAACTTATCGCACTATTCCATCTCTCTCCTTCCAGCCTTATAACTTATCGCATTATTCCATCTCTCTCCATTCAGACTCATAACTTATCGCATTATTCCATCTCTCTACTTTCAGCCTCATAACTTATCGCACTATTCCATCTCTCTCCTTCCAGCCTTATAACTTATCACCCTATTCCATCTCTCTACTGTCAGCCTCATAACTTATCGCCCTATTCCATCGCTCTACTTTCAGCCTCACAACTTATCACCCTATTCCATCTCTCTCCGTTCAGCCTCATAACTTATCGCATTATTCCATCTCTCTACTTTCAGCCTCATAACTTATCGCCCTATTCCATCGCTCTACTTTCAGCCTCATAACGTATCGCCCTATTCCATCGCTCTACTTTCAGCCTCAACCTCTGTACTTTCAGCCTTATAACCTACTGTCGTGCGTGACCAGTTGAATCTTGGATATGTTTAACCGAAACTGGCAGATACCGAAGTTTTCACTAATCCACGACACAACCAGTCTAAGTCAAATGAAAGCCATTTAAATGTTGGATCATAAAGAAATGTTTTATTTATGTGAAGCATCAAAAACTGTATTAATAGTATAATATGGGAAGGGATATAATCTTTACAAACATTGTGTTAAATGAATGTTAATCAATGGAGACTGCAGGGATACTTTTTTTTTACAGGAGAATTTTGAACAGTTTAAAGGATTAATGAGGACAATTGTAAATGGCCTTTGGCGTCGGTTGACAAGAAAATAGTAATTATAATTCAGTAGTTTGGTTAAATAGTGGTGTCTCATGCTCGCTGCTGCTTTACTGAAAAGCTTTGCTTGTGGATGAATCTGTCAATATTGAACAGACAGACCCGACAGCAGAATGAACAAGATGAATTCGTAGTGTCTAATTTATCTGCGCCTTTTGCTGTTGAATTTGACATCAAAGCTTTCTAGAATGTTGCTGTGATGTTTTATTTAATTTTTGTTTTCCATGTGCTACGATCTAATGCCAGATTTTCCTAGTCTCTTTCCCTCGAATTCCCTCAAGAAAACCCTGCAAACATCCTTATATCTCAGCATTGGTCTGCCGCTTGGTCTCTTTCCGTCCTTAAGTTCGCCATATAATATTTGTTTGTCACTACGATTGTTTGCCACTTTTGTCTTACATGACCCAGCCACCTTAAACAGTTATAGCCAGTACATAAAAGATACCTTTTTGATTCCTTGAAGTCAGATGGTAGTCCAGAAATAGAGGAGCTGTATATTGAAGTTGGAGTTAGTAGACAAAAATAAAAGAACTGTAAAAGGTTTGGTAACGAGAAATAACTGCACAGCTTGATGTTCTTTAGAGTTCACTTTTCTCTTGTCTCCGAATTCTCATGAGGCATTCTCTAATTGAATTGTTAGTTTGTTTGCGGAGTGTTACCTGTCCAGCTTCACTGTGCTTCGCAGTGAGTTGCAAAGAAAAAAAAATAGATAATATAAGAGAAGAGAGAGCGACTGATGATCAAGACCATGCTACACCTCCACACTGTAGCTCTGGACACAGACTAACTAGTCTGGCTGAGGGAGTAGGGATCGAAGAGGGAAAGAAACCAGGTACACAAACATTTCGTGATGCAGACGTATGTGTTTTGGTGGAAAGACGCAAATATCGCAGATTTGCTGTAAACAGTACAAAGCATCTACACCCACTTGACATTCTACCAAGGGAAAAAGATGAGTAGTTCAGTAGTTGTAGCCGGGTGTTCGCCTGAAAGAAAGAACCGTTTCATCAACATGAAATAAGTAGTGATATCTATCTATCTATCTATCTATCTATCTATCTATCTATCTATCTATCTATCTATCTATCTATCTATCTATCTATCTATCTATCTATCTATCTATCTATCTATCTATCTATCTATCTATCTATCTATCTATCTATCTATCTATCTATCTATCTATCTATCTATCTATCTATCTATCTATCTATCTATCTATCTATCTATCTATCTATCTATCTATCTATCTATCTATCTATCTATCTATCTATCTATCTATCTATCTATCTATCTATCTATCTATCTATCTATCTATCTATCTATCTATCTATCTATCTATCTATCTATCTATCTATCTATCTATATCTATCTATCTATCTATCTATCTATCTATCTATCTATCTATCTATCTATCTATCTATCTATCTATCTATCTATCTATCTATCTATCTATCTATCTATCTATCTATCTATCTATCTATCTATCTATCTATCTATCTATCTATCTATCTATCTATCTATCTATCTATCTATCTATCTATCTATCTATCTATCTATCTATCTATCTATCTATCTATCTATCTATCTATCTATCTATCTATCTATCTATCTATCTATCTATCTATCTATCTATCTATCTATCTATCTATCTATCTATCTATCTATCTATCTATCTATCTATCTATCTATCTATCTATCTATCTATCTATCTATCTATCTATCTATCTATCTATCTATCTATCTATCTATCTATCTATCTATCTATCTATCTATCTATCTATCTATCTATCTATCTATCTATCTATCTATCTATCTATCTATCTATCTATCTATCTATCTATCTATCTATCTATCTATCTATCTATCTATCTATCTATCTATCTATCTATCTATCTATCTATCTATCTATCTATCTATCTATCTATCTATCTATCTATCTATATATATATCTATCTATCTATCTATCTATTGACCTTTCGAGCCGTAGCCGGTCCATAGGGCATAGGCCCAGATACTCTTTCTCTTATTTACATTTTTATTCTAGCAGTTTTCAATCCTTGTAAAGATCTTTTAACAAATCTCGCCATTTGTCTCTGTTCTGTGCAAGCAACTCTATCTCATTGAGGGAGCCGATTCCTAATGCTCTTGCCTCTCTGATCAATGTTCTCATTGTCTTTCTGGGTCGGCCTCCTTTCCTCTTACCTGGTTTTTCCCACATGAGGGGCTTGCTTTGTTATTCGGTTATTATATCTCCTCATCACATGTCGAACATATGACCATCGTCTTTAATCATTTCACAGCAGATACATCACAAACTAAAACTAAGAAAAATAGAATATGTTATGTCTGATTAATACTCACGTATGGTTCAGAAATATGGATATAATATTGAACCGAGAAAATAAAATTAAAATCCTTGAAATGGGAATTTATAGAAAAAAAATGAAAATAATTGGGTGGACAGAGATAACAAAAATAAAGCAATTTTGAAACAGCTGAAAGTGAACTTTAAACCCAATCCGAATAAACAAATTAAATTGGTAGGACACCTAAATGGATACAATATCAATCTGAAAAAAAAAAACATCGTAGAAGAAAATATGCATGGTAAATGAAATAAACACAGATAAAGAATAAAGTAGAGTGATAACATCAAGAGAATCTATTTCTGGGTATACACAAAATTAAAGGGTCATGGGTGAAACGTTGGACCGTGGTTACCAACCTTCAATACTGAGACAAGATAGTGAAGAGACGTACACAACTTAGACAGTTGTACATCAATAAACGCTTATTCTCTAAAGTTCTCTTATGGATATTATACCTGATGATAACTATTCGTTGAAATGTGCACAGCAACAAGGCTTTTTGAGGGGTGGGAGGAATTACACAGAACACTAAAATATTGTAAAGCAGTCGGAGAAGTCGGCAACAACATTAGGAAACATAGCCTGGCCAAGGATATAGAGCAACAAGCATGGCACTGAGTTTAAAAAGGACCAAAACATAAAATGCAATGAAAATGTTTAGCAAGAAATTCGGGAAAATTGGATGGCTACAGCTTTACAAAGCTAAAGGTGAAACAAAAACATTTCGACACTGCGGACTAATAGCAGGATGTCTGCTGTGACAAGAACAATGAGAAACAAGACAAATTGAAACGTTAAAGCATAACAGATTTTATATTATTATACGGAATAAAATTCGAAAATTGATTAAAATTACCTTGCACTTTACGAGCAGTTCAACCGTTGTGAAATAGAGAAAAAGAGAGAGGGAGATCGAAAGAGAGAGCGTGGAACATCTAAAAAATAAACACACCGGAACAAAGCATTAATAGGAAACCGAGTGATGTACATTAGATAATAGCAAGGAGAAGACACGCGAGATGAGCGGATGTCAGAATAAAGGCTCGGGGATGAGGGTGGGACAACACCAGCAAATAAGAGCGGAGAGTGATTGTATATATGCGTGCATATCAATCCACATATAAAATGTATATATTACATCGTCCCACACATAAATTATCATTAAAACATTTGGTGTCCTTAAACATGCCCATCTACAGGCAAATATATATACATCTGCACTCATACATCCACTAACCCACACACACAGACTCACATATACATCTGTACTCACACACCCACCAATCCACACACACATAGACACATATGCACATCTGCACTTACAATTCCACTAAACCACACACACACAGACTCACATGTACATCTGCACATATGTACCCACCAACCCACATACACAGAAACATATGTTTCAAATCAGGAGCTCGATGTTTCAATCTTGGTAGAGCATGTACAAAAAAGGTGAGATGCAGAATGGCTCAGGCAAAAGCAGTTTTCCAAAAAATGAGGAAGATACTGTGCAATCCATTTTTGACAATAGAAACAAGAAACAGAGTTCTTAAATGTTATGTAGAGCCAGTCTTAACATATGGATGCGAATCATGGACAATAGGACAACAGACAAAAAAATCACTGGAGTCTGTAGAAATGTGGTTTTAATGAAAGAATGTTGAGAGTACCATGGACAGCTAAGAAGAGTAATGAAGATGTTCTAAGAGAGGTCAAAGCAAAAAGAGAGCTACTTACCAATATTAGGAAGAAACAATCACCATTTTTTGGCAATGTAATGAGAAGAGAACAACTGGAATATATTGTAACAACAGGAAAAATTGAGGGTCGAAGAGATAGAGGGAAGCACAGAGAAAAAATAAAACACAGCTTAAGATAATGGCTTGGCAGAAGGTCAACAACAGAAATGATAAATAGCTGCCGAGATCGAAAGTTGTGGAGAGACATGATCACCTACGCCAGTAGGCCCGGTAATTGGTGATGATGAGAGCAATAAAGTTGTTCTACCTAACGGGGTGTAATATGAAACTCACCAGAACACCTCGTAGAGGTCATGTAGTGCAGTCTTATACCTCCCCCCCCTCCAACTCCCCCCCTCCCCAACTCCACGACGCACATAAGACATGGGGAAAATATTCCAAAGATAGTGTACACACATAACAACACAAAGATAGTGTACACACATAACAACACAAAGATAGTGTACACACATAACAACACAAAGATAGTGTACACACATAACAACACAAAGATAGTGTACACACATAACAACACAAAGATAGTGTACACACATAACAACACAAAGATAATGTACACACATAACAACACAAAGATAGTGTACACACATAACAACACAAAGATAGTGTACACACATAACAACACAAAGATAGTGTACACACATAACAACACAAAGATAGTGTACACACATAACAACACAAAGATAGTGTACACACATAACAACACAAAGATAGTGTACACACATAACAACACAAAGATAGTGTACACACATAACAACACAAAGATAGTGTACACACATAACAACACAAAGATAGTGTACACATATAACAACACAACGATAGTGTACACACATAAAAACACAAAGATAGTGTACACACATAACAACACAAAGATAGTGTACACACATAACAACACAAAGATAGTGTACACACATAACAACACAAAGATAGTGTACACATATAACAACACAACGATAGTGTACACACATAAAAACACAAAGATAGTGTACACACATAACAACACAAAGATAGTGTACACACATAACAACACAAAGATAGTGAACACGCTACCAACACAAAGAAAGTGTACTCACATATCAACACAAAGATAGTGGTCACACATAACAATATAAATATAATGTAGACACATACAAATACAAAGAATGCGTACACACATACTAACACAAAGAAAGTGTACATATATACCAACACAAATTTAGTGTGCTCCAATATCAACATAAAGATGGTGTACACACATACCGACACTAAGATAGTGCACACATATACAGACATATTTAGGCCGTAAGCGGGTCGCTTTGACTCGAATTCTTTCATGGCAAATCTTTGACAAAACCATTTCTCTCTACGATTGTGTTTACTTTTCTTCATGGTACCTTATTTTCCCTAAATAGACAGCGGTGTATGTTGAAAATAATGAAGAGAATGGTCTTGAAATGTTTGAAAGAAATAATAGTAACATGAGAAAGAGGAAACGAAGAGGAATCCTTCCAGTGCCATCATATGTCACACTGTGCTCACTATGTACATCTTTATAGGTTCATGTTATCGCTGAGCTTCTCAAATCTCAGCAAGGAGGTAGATGCCTGCTGCCCTTGCCTTTCTTTAATAAGTGTTATTTTTATCGCCTCTTGAGTTGTCATTATCATCATCGAGTGTCATCTCCGCAACGAAGGGTGGCTACCATAGAGCGCCATTCTGCGATGTCTCTTGCTTTGATGGTGCAGGTTGTCATAGGCTGGTTTGTCCATCTGTTGATGTTACTCATCCATGTTAGTCTTGGTCTAACTGTCGTCCATGTTAGTCTTGGTTATGACTGTCTAGATCGAAAGTTATGGGGAGACATGATCACCTAAGCCAGGTGGCCCGGTACTTGATGACGATGATGTTCTTCGTGACATTAAAATTACTTTGAGTTGTACTCTTCTTCTATCATCTTGCGTTTGTTTCCCATGTGAGGATTTGCTTCTTAATTTTCTTGTTATTCAACCCATCACGAGGTGACATATGCCCACCTCCTTTTCTGAATTATCTATGGAACTGTTGGTTGCATGTTGGCTTACCAGGTTTTAAAAAAGATAGAAAGAGAGAAGAGAAGAGAAGAGAAGAGAAGAGAAGAGAAGAGAAGAGAAGAGAAGAGAAGAGAAGAGAAGAGAAGAGAAGAGAAGAGAAGAGAAGAGAGGATGTTTCATCTGAAAATGCATGGCATTCGCTGTGACAAAAATGATTTACCCCCCCCTCCCCCCCTTCCCCCCCCCCAAACCTAAAAAAGATAACAATATGATAACTGCTCCTATTTTCAATGATTAATAACTAACAAATATGTTAATAATCAGAAATTTAAAATACCTTTTGATGATAAAGGTGCAAGAGCATAAAGGACAAGAGACAAAAGGTAGGGTTCGATCCAAACCGACGGTTGCCGGGTTCACACAGCCTTAAATGGGTACCGGATGTTTTTTTCTGGTAAAGTAAAGCGGCACGGGCATACGGACCACATTACCCCAAAAATCATGTGCTGAAGATCTGTAAAATGTATGGTCTTCTTCTTCTTTTACCTTTTAGCTCCTGGTGGAGCATAGGTCTTCAACAAACACTTTCCAAGTCGTTCTGTTTTTTGCCATTCTTTTAAGATCATTCCATGTCTTCCCCATCATCTTCATCTCTGCTTCTATCTGTCTTCTCCAAGAATTCCTTGGTCTTCCTCTTTGTCTTTTCCCCTGGGGATTCCAAAAAAGGGCCTGTTGTGTAATACTCTCAGTTGGTTTCCGTAGTGTGTGTCCTATCCATCGCCATCGTCTTCGCTGTATCTCTTTATCCACTGGTATTTGACCGGTACATTTCCATAATTCCACGTTAGTGACTTTGTCCTGCCATTTCCATCCCTTTATTCTGCGCAAGCATCCATTAATGAAAGTCTGTACTTTCGTGATTGTCAATTTTGTCATTCTCCATGTTTCACAGCCATATAATAGGACCGACTTAACATTTGAGTTGAAAATTTTTATTTTTGTATTTAGCCTAATTTCTTTGGATTTCCATATGTTTCCCAGTGCAATGAAAGCTCCTCTTGCTTTTGATATCCTTATTTTGGTATCATTTTCTGTTCCTCCCTCTTTATCTATATTACTGCCCAGATATATATAAGATTGTACGTCTAGTAGAGGTATTTCTCCTAGTTTTATATGGTTATTGCCAACTGCATTAATTCTCATAATATTGGTCTTATCTCTATTAATCTTTAGTCCTAGCTGTTGTGATCTCTCATCTAATATACTCATTTTATCCTGCATCTGTTGATGGCTGTGTGATAGGAGAGCTATGTCATCAGCAAAGTCTAAATCATCAAGTTGTTTGGTCAGTGACCACTGGATCCCATTTCTGTTGTTTTGAGTTATTTTCATAATCCAATCTATGGCCAGTAGAAAGAGAAATGGAGACAGGAGGCATCCTTGCCTTACTCCTGTTCTTATTTCAAATGCTTATGTAAGCTGTCCTTCATGCACCACACTACATTTTGTTCCTTCATACATTGTTTTTATCAGGTTAATAAACTTTATGGGGATTCCGTAATGACTCAGCAACTTCCAAAGCATTCTTCTGTCTAAACTATCAAATGCCTTTTCGTAATCTATGAATCCAATATATAGTGGGGATTTTAGTTCTAAACTTTGTTCAACTATTATACGTAGGGTAGTTATTTGATCAGCACATGATCTGTTCTTCCTAAAACCTGCTTGTTCATCTCTCAAGTGTTTCTCTATAGCCTCTTTTAGTCTCTCCAGAATGATTCTGCCTAATATTTTTCCTGGCACTGATAGTAGCATAATTCCCCTATAATTTGTGCACTCCTGTAAACTTCCTTTCTTTGGTAGTTTGATCATATAACCTTCTCTCCAGTCTTTAGGTATTTCTTCCCTCTCCCAAATTTTATCCAATAGATCATGTAACATCTTGGTAGAGGTGTTAATATCTGCTTTGATGGCTTCCGAAGGAATTTCATCTGGTCCTGTGGCTTTACCATCTTTTAATAATTTGATGGCTTTCATTATTTCTTCTTTGCTTGGTTTTCCGCAGTTAACGTGTAACTCTTCTTCTGCTGGTAGTATATCTGGAGGATTATTTGAGCCGGGTCTGTTCAAAAGTTCTTCAAAGTGTTCTTTCCATCTCTCCATTTGTTCCCTTATATTACTAAGCAGATTTCCTTTCTTGTCTTTGATAAAGGCGTTGATCTGTTTGTATTTTCCACCTAATTTCTTTGTGCTGTTGTACAGTTCTTTCATATTCCCTTTATTTGCTGCTTCTTCTGCCTCTTTAGCTAGTTCATCTATATATTTCCTCTTATCCCTTTTAATGCATCTTCTCACTTCTTTGTTCACCTCTGTGTAAGCTTCCTGTGTCTTGGCTTTATTACTTCTTGTTTTGCTTTTATTTATGTCTGCTTTCTTGTTCTTTCTTTCTTTAATTTTATCCAGGGTCTCTGCTGTCATCCATGCCTTATTCTGGCGTTCTCTTTTCCCCAGTGTTTCTTCGCATGTCTCTTTCCATATATTTTTTACCTGTTTCAATGTATGGTCACTAACACCATATTCCCTATACGCCACTTGGCGTGACGGGGGCTCTTTACTTTTTTTCAAGACCATAGCATGTATGACAAGGCCATGTATAATTTTCTAATACTTCTCTGATGGTCTAAATTGTTTGTGCAGGTAATTGTGTTTATCATCCACTATTTGCTTGTTAAAACCCACACAAGATAAACGTTTCAATTAAATGTTACGATCATAACCTCCTCTAATAGACTCCAGACATGGCTTGCTTCTCTCCTTGGTCCACTGATAATTGAGTAGAGAAAATAAACCCAACTCGCATTTACAACATAGATGAATATAGTACAGTAAAACTGGTGGATAGGAGAAGCTCAGAGTTCAACTTAAAATTTGGATTTTCCTTTAGAAAATTAGCCTGTCAAAATCGTGCTGAAGTCGGATGTGTTGGGCCGAAAGGTGCAAATATAGCAGTTATACTGCAAACCACAGCACAACGCAGACACGTCCACTTAACGTCCTTTTAAGGGCGGATGACGAAGAGAAATTCTACAGTCTAAGAATACTCTAGAATACTTTAGTCATCGGGGGAATGTAAGCAAGCCTGTCAAAATGAGATTTATAGTCTTCTTTAGTTAGATTAACCACATAGTCCTTGAGGTTGCTGCATTAACTAGCATCCCTGAACTGTTCAGTTTCTATCTGTAAACTTTGTAGGTTGTACAAACATCAATCAAGATGATTAAACTGAATGGTCCCATGTTAAGATTGTCTATTTGTATCAATTGAAAACATTTTAGTTACGCCAGTGCCGAAGCCGAATTCTGGAAATGTCCATTGCAAGTGCTATCAGCAATCTTCTCTTTGAAGTGTATACATTTTTGCTCCAACCCACTCTCCTTGAGGAATTCTAATGTTTCTCTTACATTCAGAAGCACATACTCTCACACAAGCCTCTTTCTCAGTGATGTTGAAACAGAATAATTTATTTCAATGACTTGTATGCAGATGTGTTTTCCTTTGTACAGTTCACATCTCTTGGCATGAAATATAAACACATTAGAATGAAGAAACCACAAACACAACTCTGCAAGTTCATCTTCAAAGAAGTGTCTTATGCTTATTGCAACACTTTTCAGGTTGTGAAATAAAGTACGCTTTCAACGCTGGATTCATTATTTTTTTTCGCTGACCTTTTCAATAGCAGAGTAGAGAGTCTCGTTTGAATTTGACAAAAAGTTCTTCATATCTGATTTCATCAGTCAGACAATAATTTTACCTCTTATCAAGTCATCACTACAAAGATATGAAAAAAATGTTACAAGATATTAGTACTACGATCTCTATGTTAACACTGAGACAATCAACAACTTTATTTGTTTGATAATACAATTACAATTTTATTTATAAATATATACAACATATAGGGAGTCGTGATAGCTCTGCGGTTAGTGAGTGAACTGGACTACAAAGGAAGAGAGGTCGGGTTTGATACTGATCGACGGCTGCCGTGTTCACCCAGCCTTAAATGGGTACCGCATTTTTTCAGGGAAAGTAATGCAGCACGGACGTAATACCTACCACATTACCCCAAAAATCATGTGCCGTAGGTCTGTAAAATTTATGGTCACTAACACCATATTCCCTATACGCCACAAGGCGTGACGGGGGTACTTTACTCTTTTTAAAAAAATTATATATCTATATATATATATATATACATATATTTATATACAATAATAATACAGTTCTTTTGACAACAATTATGGAGAATGTGAGGAAAATGGCACTTGTTTCTATTTCTATCCAATTAACTTCATTTCCTTCATTCCTATTGCAATACTGCGCAAATGAAGGGAATATCTTCAGTGCTCTAAGTAGGCATTAACTCGGACCAAAAATTCCTTGACAGATAATCAAATTATATTTCCGGATCGAAACGACAACATATCATTGTGGTAATATACACCCTTTTATCATGCTCTAGATTCGACTGCCAATGAGGAAATTCTTAAAGAGACCAACACAAAAAAGGGAACTCCTAAAAAACATCAGAACGAAACGATTAACATTTTTAGAGCACATCATGAGAAGAGGAAAGTTGGAATACTTGGTTACAACTGGCAAAATAAAAGGAAAAAGAGATCGTGAACGACAAAGAGAGACAAAACTGGATAGCTTGGTGTCATGGCATGGAAAACAGTCAACAACAGAATTTGTGCGATGCACTGTAGATAGAAGATTGTGGAAGGACATGATTGTCTACGCCAACCGGTATGGCACATGATGATGATGAGGTTCGAATGCATAAATCTACAATCATGTAGAAACATTGCAATCGCACAGAGCAAGGGGTCATGACTGTGCGTAAACAATTATATATTTATGTTGGACAGCATGAAAAGCCAGGAAAATTCTATTTTCTACGATAGTACCTAATAAGCAGGACGTATTCTGCGAAAACTGGAAGTCTTCGGCCATAGTTGCGTGGGCAAGTTCTCTTACTTTTATGCTAATCGTGAATCCATCCTAAATGTAAAACCAGGGTGTATATTTCCAATGTTAAGTCAGTCTTATTATACGGCTGTGAACCCAGGAGAACACCAAAAATGACAATCACGAAGATACAGACTTTCATTAATGGATGCTTACGCAGAATAAAAGGATGGAAATGGCAGAACAAAATCACTAACATAAAATTATGGAAATGCATCAGTCAAATACCAGTGGATAAAGAGATACAGCGAAGACGATGGCGCTGGATAGGACACACACTACGGAAACCAACTGAGAGTATTACACAACAGGCTCTTTTTTGGAACCCCCGGGAAAAATGACAAAGAGGAAGACCAAGGAATTCTTGGTAGAAGATAGATAGAAGCAGAGATGAAGATGATGGGGAAGACATGGGATGATCTTAAAAGGATGGCAAGAAGCAGAACGGCTTGGAAAGTGTTTGTTGAAGACCTATGCTCCACAGGGAGCTGAAAGATAGAAGTCGATTGTCCGGAGAGCGGACAAGTACCTAATAAGCAGGACATATTATGCAAAAACTTGAATTCTCCGGCCATAGTTGCGTGAACAAGTTCTCGTATTGTTATACTAGTCTCTAATCCATCTTCAATGTAATACCAGGCTGCATATTTCCACGCTGTGAATCAAACACGTTGAAACAATTACTGCAGCTCCCATTGGCTTTCTACGACACAAATGAACAGAACAATTATCGTGACCGAATCTCAATCAGGAAATTGGAAATCCATATCTGATGTCTCCGACACGTGCGGGAGACAGAGAAAAGAAGGTAATAAAAAGTCTCAAGCACTGTAAAAAATTATCAGATTAATTGGGTCAGTTCTCTCGTTAGCCCTTTTCAGGTCTCAGTGCTTCTAAACGGCAATCTCGGCCCGATGACTCTCGCAAGAGCAGCCAAACACACATGATGATTTCATTACAATATTTGAAATAGCAGCTATGGTAGGATAAACTAGAAGACATAATCTGAGTTAGAACGGGTCATGCTTTGTCAAAAAGAATCAAAACTCAAAGTCAAGAACTAGAATACTCTAATGGATTTATTTATTAATGAGAGCTCTTGCCGGAGGATGTGGGTGCATGTGACATGAAAGAGTGCTCTTTAATACACATGTTGAATAGGATGGTGACAGTATGTGCAAAGGCGGAGTCTTGAAGTTTCTTCACGACCGTGTGTTGGGAATCAAAATAACTATCATTAAAAATACAGTCGTGAAGGTCACAACTACCGTATGTTGGAAATCGAGAAGCCTACAAATAAAAAATATAGTCTTGAAACTGCAACAAAGTGGATTGCAACGTCGTATATCTAGAAATCAGTGGCGTGTTCTCTATGCTACCGCAGCTACCGCCGGTAGCCTGAACATATTAACGAAATACAAAAGGAAATGGTGATTTATTATATTTTTTTTCATAATTATATTACAAATTTTCGAATATTCTATTACACATTTCGTAGGCCAATATTATTTATTTGCTTTGATTTGCATTTATTAAAGCAAGGTTTTCCTATGGCCACTATAACGTTTATGTATGAAACCGAAACTACTCTAAGAGTACATGAAACCGCTAATAAGCAGTGGTACAGCTCTCTTCTCTCCGACTTAGAATTAATGACCTTGACATTAAAAAATTCCCGTCAAAATAATACGGCGAAACCTACCGCTAGAGGTATGCTGTTTCATGGGTTATTTTTAGCTCTAGCCAATCAGAATCGTCAAAAAATTAAAGTGAAACTATGTTTGATTACCGGAACTTCCTAACCTATTCATAACTACGTTATGCGCATCAGCATCTGTAGAAAGAACTTTTTCTGCTCTTAAAAGAATCAAATCTTATTGTCGCTCAACTCAGCCACAAGAACGCTTATCTGGTTTGGCAATAATGTCCATTGAGAAATCTTTCAGAAAATTAGAAACCAACCCAACAGTACTTTAAATGACAAAGTCATCGTGACATTTTGGTCCCAAACAAGACGGATAGAGTTTACATATAAATAAGTAAGTAATTTAAAATGTAGTGATGTTATTAGCAAATATTATTGCATGTTTGCCTGCTAAATATAATGTATGTCTTTATTTATTATGTCAGCGGTAGCCCAGACCCCAAAACCAGAAATAACAACTTGCCGAGACTGGTTATGGGTATGTAATTTCAAATCCAGTTTACTAATGCAAATTAAATGTATTTACGTTTAATTATCTTCTGACATCGACAGAGTAATTATGGATCTATCTCCCAGTGCTGTGATGCAATTTCAAACAACAATGAACAATGGAACAAAGTAGCTTATATAAGAGTGTAAGAAGGTAGCTTTCTCTAAAATAATGCAACACTAAATCACATAATGGCTTAGCAATGGCTTAGCACTGTGGCCCAACATAGAAATAAAGAAATACAACCTTTATATATGTTTTTTTTCTTACATATGCAAATATATCAATTTATTTTTAATACTCGAGAACATCACATAAACAGATAGGAAGTGTCCCGGAAATTTATATAAACGTAAATAATACGAGATATCAGATTAGCACGAAAATGCAAAACGGAAAAGATGCGAAAAGATGAAAATAAAAAAGTGACGAAATACATTTTTTAAAGGATTGATCATGCTTATACATATTATTAAATAGCATACATGAGTTGTTTTGTTAATATAAAAGTTAGGTTGACATGAGGTAAGAAAAAAGTATTATGTGATATAATTCTTTTTTTAAAATGAAGTTGCTTATAACAAAAGATAACATAAATTGTGGAGTTATGGGTAAAAACAAATAATAGGAGCAGAGTAGCAGGAGAATAAGATTTTTTTTTTCTTCTCAAAATATATCTTGACGTCATCTTAAATGAAGCCTTGCATAAATCACAGATAATTCGCATCGTTGTATCAGGCAGATATTTATCTTAACGTTATAAAGAGCATGATATCCGAAGACGCGTTTCCTATTTGTTTACACAATTAAATTTATAGAATACAAAGTGAACTTCATCGGAAGAATCAATTTTGGTAATAACAAAAAATGGAACAACACCATGAAACTGTGTGAAACCATAGAGAGGAGGGGAGTCACTTCACGATGAAACCATCTGACAATCAGCAAAAGAACAAATTTAACACACGTTCAAAGGTGGAGATACAAAAAAAAAAAAACCTCAAGGTAAATGAAAAGTATGCACGGGCTCATAAGGAAATACGGCATGCAAAAAACCAGAGAAGCCAAACACAAAACACAAGCATATTTGTGGTAGGAAAGGAACACAGATTGCAAGATGAATACAAGAAACCCTTATTACAATCAAACCCCTTGAAAATATAATCAACGACTCAAAGAAATCATAAACGACACAGTTGAGCAAACAGTCTGAAGCAGCGAATCGTATGCAGAGAACAGTGACAGCATTGGTGCCCAAATATCTCGAAACAGTGAGAAGAAATCCACAGCTGACCTCCTAAAAACAGATCAGCAAAACACAAATATGTGTCAAATAGCTAAAACCAATTTGAAAACGGAGTGCGAAAGTCAAACAAGTTGCAGGCATTCTATTAATGGAATCAGTTTCAATGCAGTAGGGGGAATACCCATACCCGCTCCACCGCCCGTCCCGGCATTTCTTGAAACGTATACATATAGATTTCTCCTATAAAGTGTTGATTGTAAATACATCTGCTTCTTTTCCCAATTAAGCACTCCGGATCACGCTAGACAATTTTCCCACATTTAGGCTCCTCAGTCTCTCAAGGTATACACCATTGTCCCACAAATTCTCCTCCTCTTCTCTTAAGGAATGAAAAACAAATTTTAAGAAGACCTCTTTGTCCAGAGTAAGACCACAGTCAGGGACATTGATCACTGCAAAAAGCTTAAGATGAAAGTTAGATGGACCAGTTTAAAAAACACTATCATCACCAAGTACCATGCCTGTTGGCGTAGGTGATCATGCCTCTCCACAACTTTCGATCTCGAAAGCTCTTTATCGTTTAATTAATTATAAATTAAATAAATAAATAATTTATGTTATTGCTCTTCTGCCAAGCCGTTATCTTAATCTGTCTGGTATCTTTTTTCTTTGCTTCCTCTATTTCTTCGTCCCTCAACTTTCCCAAGTTGTCACAATATATTATAGCCGTTCCCTTCTCATTACATTGACAAAAAATGATCATTGTTTCTTTCTAATATTGGAAATTAGTTCTCTCTTTGCTCTGACCTCTTTCACAACGTTTTCACTACTCTTGTCAGCTGTCCATAGTATTCACATTCTGTTATGATTTTCTTGTCGGTTGTCCTGTTGTCCATAATTCACATCCATATGTTAAGACTGGCTCTACATAACATTTAAGAACTCTTTTTCTTGTTTCTTTTGTTGTCAAAAATGGATTAAACAGTATCTTCCTAATTTTTTGCAAAGCTGCTTGTGCCTGAGCCATTCTGCATCTCACCTCTGTTGTACATCTACCATCTGATATTAACATTGTTTCCAGACATTTTAATTCATTTACCTGCTTTAATATTGTTCCATTTGTCTTTTTACGAACGTGCCAAGAGTTTCAAAGTTATTTTCTAGGAAAGAAACAAAAGAATTAAGGAACAATTGGAGAAGCAGAAATCTGAGAAAGGAACTTTCCCCTACACCAACATGTACTGTATTTGACCATGGTATTATCTTCCATAACTTGCTGTATATCAACTTTTGCTTCTACCTTTTGTTTCTACCTTGGAAACATTTTAACATCGTAAAGAAAGCGGGAAAATAAAGTGTTAAACTTGGCCGTACAATGCCACACTGCATTTGGAGATCAGGAGATGAGGATCACTAGTGCTCATCCGCGCTGTTATTTGCAATCACCAACTTACTGAACTAGGTATCCAATGTTATTTGAACTGCATCGACTACAAGAGAGAGAGAGAGAGAGAGAGAGAGAGAGAGAGAGAGAGAAATAGAAAGAGAGAGAGAGTCAAATTACCATCGAATTCACGCTCACTTTATCGCCAGTGTATCGTGCTGCCCATGTTTATTTTATCCACTAACGATCTCTATCCATTTATTTCTATAAAACAAAACTTGAATTACATTTATGCACTGTGTTTTGTATATAGTAACGCTTCCGGATGTGGAGGCATACTCTGAATTATTACAGTGCAATCCACATTAAATATGAGAAATTTTATATCGCTGGAAAAAGAAGGGAAATCGTGATAGTAAATCCATTTCCTGTTATTAATATTTTGAGTGTGTATTACTTGTCTCAACAACTAAATAAATGTTTGTGTGTGTATTACTTGTCTCAACAATTAACTAAATGTGTGTGTGTGTATTAATTGTCTCAACAATTAAATAAATGTTTGTGTGTGTATTACTTGTCTCAACAATTAACTAAATGTTTGTGTGTGTATTACTTGTCTCAACAATTAAATAAATGTTTGTGTGTGTATTACTTGTCTCAACAACTAAATAAATGTTTTAGTGTGTATTACTTGTCTCAACAACTAAATAAATGTTTGTGTGTGTATTACTTGTCTCCACAACTAAATAAATGTTTGTGTGTGTATTACTTGTCTCAACAACTAAATAAATGTTTGTGTGTGTATTACTTGTCTCAACAACTAAATAAATGTTTGAGTGTGTATTACTTGTCTCAACAACTAAATAAATGTTTGTGTGTGTATTACTTGTCTCAACAACTAAATAAATGTTTGTGTGTGTATTACTTGTCTCAACAACTAAATAAATGTTTGTGTGTGTATTACTTGTCTCAACAATTAAATAAATGTTTGTGTGTGTATTACTTGTCTCAACAACTAAATAAATGTTTGTGTGTGTATTACTTGTCTCAACAACTAAATAAATGTTTGTGTGTGTATTACTTGTCTCAACAACTAAATAAATGTTTGTGTGTGTATTACTTGTCTCAACAACTAAATAAATGTTTGTGTGTGTATTACTTGTCTCAACAACTAAATAAATGTTTGTGTGTGTATTACTTGTCTCAACAATTAAATAAATGTTTGTGTGTGTATTACTTGTCTCAACAACTAAATAAATGTTTGTGTGTGTATTACTTGTCTCAACAACTAAATAAATGTTTGAGTGTGTATTACTTTTCTCAACAACTAAATAAATGTTTGTGTGTGTATTACTTGTCTCAACAACTAAATAAATGTTTGTGTGTGTATTACTTGTCTCAACAACTAAATAAATGTTTGTGTGTGTATTACTTGTCGCAACAATTAAATAAATGTTTGTGTGTGTATTACTTATCTCAACAACTAAATAAATGTTTGTGTGTGTATTACTTGTCTCAACAACTAAATAAATGTTTGTGTGTGTATTACTTGTCTCAACAACTAAATAAATGTTTGTGTATGTATTACTTGTCTCAACAATTAAATAAATGTTTGTGTATGTATTACTTGTCTCAACAACTAAATAAATGTTTGTGTGTGTATTACTTGTCCCAACAACTAAATAAATGTTTGTGTGTGTATTACTTGTCTCAACAACTAAATAAATGTTTGTGTGTGTATTACTTGTCTCAACAATTAAATAAATGTTTGTGTGTGTATTACTTATCTCAACAACTAAATAAATGTTTGTGTGTGTATTACTTGTCTCAACAACTAAATAAATGTTTGTGTGTGTATTACTTGTCTCAACAACTAAATAAATGTTTGTGTATGTATTACTTGTCTCAACAATTAAATAAATGTTTGTGTATGTATTACTTGTCTCAACAACTAAATAAATGTTTGTGTGTGTATTACTTGTCCCAACAACTAAATAAATGTTTGTGTGTGTATTACTTGTCTCAACAATTAAATAAATGTTTGTGTGTGTATTACTTTTCTCAACAACTAAATAAATGTTTGTGTGTGTATTACTTGTCTCAACAATTAAATAAATGTTTGTGTGTGCATTACTTGTCTCAACAACTAAATAAATGTTTGTGTGTGTATTACTTGTCTCAACAACTAAATAATTGTTTGTGTGTGTATTACTTGTCTCAACAACTAAACAAATGTTTGTGTATGTATTACTTGTCTCAACAATTAAATAAATGTTTGTGTGTGTATTACTTTTCTCAACAACTAAATAAATGTTTGTGTGTGTATTACTTTTCTCAACAACTAAATAAATGGTTGAGTGTGTATTACTTGTCTCAACAACTAAATAAATGTTTGAATGTGTATTACTTGTCTCAACAACTAAATAAATGTTTGTGTGTGTATTACTTGTCTCCACAACTAAATAAATGTTTGTGTGTGTATTACTTGTCTCAACAATTAAATAAATGTTTGTGTGTGTATTACTTGTCTCAACAACTAAATAAATGTTTGTGTATGTATTACTTGTCTCAACAATTAAATAAATGTTTGTGTATGTATTACTTGTCTCAACAATTAAATAAATGTTTGTGTGTGTATTACTTTTCTCAACAACTAAATAAATGGTTGAGTGTGTATTACTTTTCTCAACAACTAAATAAATGGTTGAGTGTGTATTACTTGTCTCAACAACTAAATAAATGTTTGAATGTGTATTACTTGTCTCAACAACTAAATAAATGTTTGTGTGTGTATTACTTGTCTCAACATTTAAATAAATGTTTGTGTGTGTATTACTTGTCTCAACAATTAAATAAATGTTTGTGTGTGTATTACTTGTCTCAACAACTAAATAAATGTTTGTGTATGTATTACTTGTCTCAACAATTAAATAAATGTTTGTGTATGTATTACTTGTCTCAACAACTAAATAAATGTTTGTGTGTGTATTACTTTTCTCAACAACTAAATAAATGGTTGAGTGTGTATTAGTTGTCTCAACAACTAAATAAATGTTTAAGTGTGTATTAATTTTCTCAACAACTAAATATATCTTCTTATACTTCTTTTCTCTTTTCACTGGTACCTAAAAGTTGTCGTGGTTTATATCATTTGTCGTTCTTGAGCTGCTCGAACTCTCTGAATTAGTGACTTTCCTTTGTTGTTACATGTCTCCGTCGCTGCATCTATCCATCTTCTTCTGGGTCTTTCTCTTGGTCTTTTCCCATGCATTCTCCAGAAGAACGCCCTTGATGGTGATTGATAAGGATTCATTCTGACGAGGTGGCCAAACCATTTAAGTTGTTGTTGTTCTATATATTCCTGGCAGGGTTTTGTTCCTACTATTTTTCTTATGGTTTTATTTGGTATTCTATCTCTTCTTGTATTGTTTGTTACTTTTCTCAAGCATCGCATCTCACATGTATTGATCTTTCTTAAATGTGATTTAGAAAGGGTCCATGTTTGACTTGCATAGCACAAAGTTGGTATGAAAATGCTATTTATCATTTGTTGTTTAGCTGGCATAGAAATGTTTGGATGTCTTAGCAATGGTGAAAGCTGGTATGTGACAGAATTTTGCTTTTTGCATTCTCATGTCAATTTCTCTGTCTAGTTTTCCATCTTCTGTGAACATTGTGCCTAAATACTTGAATTCCTCTACTTGTTTTATTTCTTTATCTTTGATCTTAATGTTTAATGGGTGTCTTAATTTGCTTATTCTTATAGCCTCTGTTTTTGCTGTGTTAATTTTCATACTGTAGTTTGTGCAGCTTTTATCTAGAGATGTTAAATGTTGTTGTAGCAGGTTTTCATTCTCATATATTATGCATTGGTCATCTGCGAAGAGTAGCTCGTTGATGTTGGAGTTTTCTACCTCTATGTTATTATTTGATTTTTCCTTATTGTTGGTTGTTTCCTGATTTATTTTGTCCATTTATATGATGAAGAAGAGTGGTGAGAGGACGCATCCTTGTCTTACTCCTGTTATAACCTGAAACCATTCTGACAGACCTTCTGATGTTCTAACGGCACTTTGACTGTTTTTATATAATGCCATTATATTATCTAGTAGTTGTCCTGCTACCACGTAGGTTTATAAAGTTTGCCAAAGTTTGTTCCTGTCCACACGATCAAACGCTTTTTCCTGATCTATAAACACTATATTTAGGTTTCTGTCATATTCTATTGTTTTTTCACATAGTTGTCTCAATGTAAATATAGCATCAGTACAGCTTTTGCCTTTTCTGAATCCGAATTGATTATTACTTAATTGAGGTTCTATTATGTATCTTAATATCCTCTCTAATATTTTAGCAAACATTTTACCAACTTGACTCAATAGGGATATTCCTCTGTACATTTCACACTAGTAGTATACAATGGTGTAACTATGTCGTTTTTGGCCGTAAATTAACAAAGCTATATAAGAGGCGCCTTTAGCGCCTAATGTACACGAGAGACAAGGGGAGTTAATCGGTCGTGAGACGGCGTGACCCCTCGTGCGGCGTGACCCCTCGTGCAGCGGGCGCCGGATCACGCGGGTGCGTGGTGACCTCGAGGCGGATCGCGTGTCGACGGGTGACCCCTTCAGATTAGCTCGAGTGGTTCGGACAGCATGCTATCGGATCGGGGATTATCTCGGTTCGGTTGGACGCTATCGCGCCAGGTAGACGTTAGAAAATATTTATAGCTATGTAGTTGGGTGTCTGCTTAACGTTGTACCATAAATGAAGCATAAGGGTGAAACAGTTAGAGATTACTGGTTAGTCTAAGCTGGTAGTGTAAATATGTTCCTCTGTGTTAGTGGTTCGCTCTCTCTCTCTCTCTCTCTCTCTCTCTCTCTCGCCCTCTCTCTCTCTCTACTATTCCAGCCTAGATTTCCCTCCATTGAAACACTTACTCATTCTCTCCATTTATCCCTATCATCGCGCCTTCCTTCTCTCTCTCTCTCTTTCTCTTTCTCCCCTATCCTCTCTTAGACTTCTAACCTATCAGTCCACCCTCCGCCTCTCCCTTTAGCTCCCCCGCCCTCCCTCATATTTTTAGCGTCCCTCCTATTGTAACACTTGATTATTCTCACCCTTTATACCTAGCATCTCGCCTTCTTTCTCATAGGCTTCTCTCTCTCGCTCTCTCTCTCTCTCTCTTCTAACCCCTACTAGACTTCTCTCCTACCATTCCACCTTTCTTCCTCTCTCTCTCTCTCTCTCTCTACCTCGCCTAGCGTTCCGCCTTCATTCGTATTTTTACCTTACCGCCAGTGTAACACATTAAAAACATTGAATATCAATTACAAAAAGACTTGAAATATCTACTTTTTAAAGAACCAATAAGATAAACATATGAAAAACGAAGGAATAATACACTCGACAAGGCTTAACAGACGTACTTTATACACATCACCATTAATACAACTGAAATTCCTTTAATGATAACCTATCACATCGTTATGGGCTAAGAGAAAAACAGAAAAAAATTCAACTTACACCGTAAAATATTCCACTACGTAACAGATCGCTAGACTGAACAGTACTATGAAAATAAACGTCCGTGAATCAAGCGCGCTTATAACACGAAGTCTCACATCCGACTAGTTTAAATATAATCTGGTAAATAAAATTTGGACGAGACTATTCCACCCTCGACTAACATCTAGGTTAACCAATCAGAGAAGAAGATTTCTATCGGACACCCATCAACGAAATGACTGACCTCTGGATTAACTAATCAGAGAAGAGGATTACTGTTATCGTGATAACTGACCTCATTTTCAACTTGAAGTGCTGTCGAGTCTGATGCATGGGTTACTTTAAATCGATTCGGCCCCTGATACAATCCACCTAGCGGGTCAATGGTGGGGGAAATAATACAAGTGGCGGGTTACTTGAACGCGTTTTGACCCCTGATGCAATACCAGGAGTTCCATGACAGTTATAGGACACATCAAACAGATAATTACTTCCAAACTCCAAAAAGTTAGACCAAATCACGCCTCGATCGTTCTCTAACATTGCCACGATCATTCTTTAACATTGCCTCCAGCGTTCTTCGATCGTTCTCTAACATTACCTCGAGCGTTCTCTAACATTGCCACGATCGTTCTATAACATTGACTTCAGCGTTCTCTAACATTCCCTTGCTCGCTCTTTAACATTGCCTCCAGCGTTCTTCGATCGTTCTCTAACATTACCGCGAGCGTTCTCTAACATTGCCTCGATCGTTCTCTAACATTACCTCGAGCGTTCTCTAACATTGCATCGATCGTTCTTTAACATTGCCTCCAGCGTTCTCTAAAATGCCCTTGCTCGTTCTCTAACATTTTCATTAGTTGGAGTCTTTGTGTTGCCTTCTTAGTGAGATTCTCTACGTGTTTCTTCAGGCTCAATTGTCAGTCTAGTTGTATTCCTAAAAATCTACTTCCATACTGATACTAGTTAGACACATCGAACAGATAGTTACATCCAAAGTCCCGCCAAATCGCAAACATTTACCCCCAGTAGAAATCTAGGAAGCTGTGTTAGAAAACAAGGAGGGAAGGTCAGAAAGGACATGGTCACCTATCGGAGCTTTTGTCCCTCACATGCTATTTCAAAAGTTGTCTTCGTCAATTTAGGGAAGGTCAGAAACCTAGGAGGCAAGGTCAGAAACCAAAAAGACAAGGGCAGAAACCTAGGAGGCAAGGGCAGAAACCTAAGAGGCAAAGACAGAAACCTAGGACGCGAGGTCAGAAACCAAGGAGGGAAGGTCAGAAACCAAAGAGGAAAGGTCAGAAACCTAGGAGGCAAGGGCAGAAACCTAGGAGGCAAAGGCAGAAACCTTAGAGGCAAAGACAGAAACCTAGGAGGCAAGGTCAGAAACCAAGGAGGGAAGGTCAGAAACCAAAGAGGGAAGGTCAGAAACCTAGGAGGCAAGGGCAGAAACCTAAGAGGCAAGGTCAGGAACCTAAGAGGCAAAGACAGAAACCTAGGGGGCAAGGTCAGAAACCACGGAGGGAAGGTCAGAAACCAAAGAGGGAAGGTCAGAAACGGGAAGGTCAGAAACGTAGGAGGCAAGGGCAGAAACCTAAGAGGCAAGGGCAGAAACCTAAGAGGCAAAGACAGAAACCTAGGAGGCAAGGTCAGAAACCAAAAAGACAAGGGCAGAAACCTAAGAGGCAAGGGCAGAAACCTAGGAGGCGAGGGCAGAAACCAAAGAGGCAAGGTCAGAAACCAAGGAGGGAAGGTCAGAAAACTAGGAAGCAAAGGCTGAAAACAAGGAGGGGAGGTCAGAAATCTAGGAAGCTGTGTTAGAAAACAAGGAGGGAAGGTCAGAAACCTAGGAGGCATGGTCAGAAATCTAGGAAGCTGTGTTAGAAAACAAGGAGGCGAGGGCAGAAACCTAGGAGACAAGGGCAGAAACCTAGGAGGCGAGGGCAGAAACCAAAGAGGCAAGGTCAGAAAACAAGGAGGGAAGGTCAGAAACCTAGGAGGCAAGGGCAGAAACCTAAGAGGCAAGGTCAGAAATCTAGGAAGCTGTGTTAGAAAACAAGGAGGGAAGGTCAGACATTTTCATTAGTTGGAGTCTTTGTATTGCCTTCTTAGTGAGATTCTCTACGTGTTTCTTCAGGCTCAATTGTCAGTCTAGTTGTATTCCTAAAAATCCCATACTGATACTAGTTAGACACATCGAGCAGATAGTTACATCCAAAGTCCCAAAAAAGTTTGGTCAAATCGCAAATATTTTACCCACAGAACACAAAAATGTAGGCTCATACTAAAAAAATCGACCTCAAAACCATAAAAATCTACTCACATAGTCATACTAGTTAGACACAACGAGCAGGAAGTTATATTCAAGGTCCCAAAAAGAGTGGCCAAATCACTAATATTTTACCTCCAGAACACAAAAATTTAGGCTCATACTAAAAAAGTCGACCTAAAAATCCAAAAAAAGCTACTCACATAGTCATAATAGTTAGACACAACGAGTAGAAAGTTATATTCAAGGTCCAAAAAACGTTATTTTTGACATCCCCATAGCAAAAAGGTACTTATAACTCACTTTCGAAATTGTTACCCCCTTACTATTTTTTAGGGATACGCCCTTAAATCGGTAAAAATCGTAAATTTTCACTCTAGGCATACCCCCAAACTTTATTTTAGACATCCCCATTGCAAAAATTTACATAAAAAAACCACTTTGAGGATTTTACCCCCTTAGCATTTTTTAGGGTTACGCCCATGAAATCGGTAAAAATCGTAAATTTTCACGCTAGGCATACCCCAAACTCTATTTTAGACATCCCCATTGCAAAAATTTACATTAAAAACCACTTTTAGGATTTTACCCCCTTATCATTTTTTGAGGGTTACGCCCATGGAATCGATAAAAAGCGTTAATTTAGCACGCAGGCTTACCTAAAACTTTATTTTAGACATCCCTACACCAAAAATTAACTTAAAAATCACTTTTGAAATTGTTACCCCCCTTACCATTTTTGAGGGTTACGCCCATGGAATCGATAAAAATCGTAATTTTAGCCCGTAGGCTTACTTAAAACTTTATTTTAGACATCCCTACACCAAAAATTAACTTAAAAATCACTTTTGAAATTGTAACCCCCCCTTACCATTTTTGAGGGTTACGCCCCTGAAATCGATAAAAATCGTAATTTTAGCACGTAGGCTTACTTAAAACTTTATTTTAGACATCCCTACACCAAAAATTAACTTAAAAATCACTTTTGAAATTGTAACCCCCTTACCATTTTTGAGGGTTACGCCCCTGAAATCGATAAAAAATTGAAACATAACCTCAAGGCATACCCCAAACATAATATTTGACACCCCTACATTTCAAATTCCAACAAAATAACAACAAAAAAAATAATTGTAAGGAAGGGGGTTTAGTGCAAGGATTTTAACATTTCGTGCAGTATCATGCAGCACAATCTCGTATCGTGCTGCACGATACCTCTGCGTAGTATGAACGGTTCAAAAACCCTATCCTTCCTACTATTTTTGTTGTTGTTTTTTTTGTTGGAATTTGATATGTAGGGGTGTCAAATATTATGTTTGGGGTATGCCTTGAGGTTATGTTTCAATTTTTTATCGATTTCAGGGGCGTAACCCTCAAAAATGGTAAGGGGGGGTTACAATTTCAAAAGTGATTTTTAAGTTAATTTTTGGTGTAGGGATGTCTAAAATAAAGTTTTAAGTAAGCCTACGTGCTAAAATTACGATTTTTATCGATTTCAGGGGCGTAACCCTCAAAAATGGTAAGGGGGGTTACAATTTCAAAAGTGATTTTTAAGTTAATTTTTGGTGTAGGGATGTCTAAAATAAAGTTTTAAGTAAGCCTACGTGCTAAAATTACGATTTTTATCGATTCCATGGGCGTAACCCTCAAAAATGGTAAGGGGGGTTACAATTTCAAAAGTGATTTTTAAGTTAATTTTTGGTGTAGGGATGTCTAAAATAAAGTTTTAAGTAAGCCTACGTGCTAAAATTACGATTTTTATCGATTTCAGGGGCGTAACCCTCAAAAATGGTAAGGGGGGGTTACAATTTCAAAAGTGAATTTGAAGTTAATTTTTGGTGTAGGGATGTCTAAAATAAAGTTTTAAGTAAGCCTACGTGCTAAAATTACGATTTTTATCAATTCCATGGGCGTAACCCTAAAAAATGGTAAGGGGGTAACAATTTCAAAAGTGATTTTTAAGTTAATTTTTGGTGTAGGGATGTCTAAAATAAAGTTTTAGGTAAGCCTGCGTGCTAAATTAACGCTTTCTATCGATTCCATGGGCGTAACCCTCAAAAAATGATAAGGGGGTAAAATCCTAAAAGTGGTTTTTAATGTAAATTTTTGCAATGGGGATGTCTAAAATAGAGTTTGGGGTATGCCTAGCGTGAAAATTTACGATTTTTACCGATTTCATGGGCGTAACCCTAAAAAATGCTAAGGGGGTAAAATCCTCAAAGTGGTTTTTTTATGTAAATTTTTGCAATGGGGATGTCTAAAATAAAGTTTAGGGGTATGCCTAGAGTGAAAATTTACGATTTTTACCGATTTAAGGGCGTATCCCTAAAAAATAGTAAGGGGGTAACAATTTCGAAAGTGAGTTATAAGTACCTTTTTGCTATGGGGATGTCAAAAATAACGTTTTTTGGACCTTGAATATAACTTTCTACTCGTTGTGTCTAACTATTATGACTATGTGAGTAGCTTTTTTGGGATTTTTAGGTCGACTTTTTTAGTATGAGCCCAAATTTTTGTGTTCTGGAGGTAAAATATTAGTGATTTGGCCACTCTTTTTGGGACCTTGAATATAACTTCCTGCTCGTTGTGTCTAACTAGTATGACTATGTGAGTAGATTTTTATGGTTTTGAGGTCGATTTTTTTAGTATGAGCCTACATTTTTGTGTTCTGTGGGTAAAATATTTGCGATTTGACCAAACTTTTTTGGGACTTTGGATGTAACTATCTGCTCGATGTGTCTAACTAGTATCAGTATGGGATTTTTAGGAATACAACTAGACTGACAATTGAGCCTGAAGAAACACGTAGAGAATCTCACTAAGAAGGCAATACAAAGACTCCAACTAATGAAAATGTCTGACCTTCCCTCCTTGTTTTCTAACACAGCTTCCTAGATTTCTGACCTTGCCTCTTAGGTTTCTGCCCTTGCCTCCTAGGTTTCTGACCTTCCCTCCTTGTTTTCTGACCTTGCCTCTTTGGTTTCTGCCCTCGCCTCCTAGGTTTCTGCCCTTGTCTCCTAGGTTTCTGCCCTCGCCTCCTTGTTTTCTAACACAGCTTCCTAGATTTCTGACCATGCCTCCTAGGTTTCTGACCTTCCCTCCTTGTTTTCTAACACAGCTTCCTAGATTTCTGACCTCCCCTCCTTGTTTTCAGCCTTTGCTTCCTAGTTTTCTGACCTTCCCTCCTTGGTTTCTGACCTTGCCTCTTTGGTTTCTGCCCTCGCCTCCTAGGTTTCTGCCCTTGCCTCTTAGGTTTCTGCCCTTGTCTTTTTGGTTTCTGACCTTGCCTCCTAGGTTTCTGTCTTTGCCTCTTAGGTTTCTGCCCTTGCCTCTTAGGTTTCTGCCCTTGCCTCCTACGTTTCTGACCTTCCCGTTTCTGACCTTCCCTCCGTGGTTTCTGACCTTGCCTCCTAGGTTTCTGTCTTTGCCTCTTAGGTTCCTGACCTTGCCTCTTAGGTTTCTGCCCTTGCCTCCTAGGTTTCTGACCTTCCCTCTTTGGTTTCTGACCTTCCCTCCTTGGTTTCTGACCTTGCCTCCTAGGTTTCTGTCTTTGCCTCTAAGGTTTCTGCCTTTGCCTCCTAGGTTTCTGCCCTTGCCTCCTAGGTTTCTGACCTTTCCTCTTTGGTTTCTGACCTTCCCTCCTTGGTTTCTGACCTCGCGTCCTAGGTTTCTGTCTTTGTCTTTTTGGTTTCTGACCTTGCCTCCTAGGTTTCTGACCTTCCCTAAATTGACGAAGACAACTTTTGAAATAGCATGTGAGGGACAAAAGTTCCGATAGGTGACCATGTCCTTTCTGACCTTCCCTCCTTGTTTTCTAACACAGCTTCCTAGATTTCTACTGGGGGTAAATGTTTGCGATTTGGCGGGACTTTGGATGTAACTATCTGTTCGATGTGTCTAACTAGTATCAGTATGGAAGTAGATTTTTAGGAATACAACTAGACTGACAATTGAGCCTGAAGAAACACGTAGAGAATCTCACTAAGAAGGCAACACAAAGACTCCAACTAATGAAAATGTTAGAGAACGAGCAAGGGCATTTTAGAGAACGCTGGAGGCAATGTTAAAGAACGATCGATGCAATGTTAGAGAACGCTCGAGGTAATGTTAGAGAACGATCGAGGCAATGTTAGAGAACGCTCGCGGTAATGTTAGAGAACGATCGAAGAACGCTGGAGGCAATGTTAAAGAGCGAGCAAGGGAATGTTAGAGAACGCTGAAGTCAATGTTATAGAACGATCGTGGCAATGTTAGAGAACGCTCGAGGTAATGTTAGAGAACGATCGAAGAACGCTGGAGGCAATGTTAAAGAATGATCGTGGCAATGTTAGAGAACGATCGAGGCGTGATTTGGTCTAACTTTTTGGAGTTTGGAAGTAATTATCTGTTTGATGTGTCCTATAACTGTCATGGAACTCCTGGTATTGCATCAGGGGTCAAAACGCGTTCAAGTAACCCGCCACTTGTATTATTTCCCCCACCATTGACCCGCTAGGTGGATTGTATCAGGGGCCGAATCGATTTAAAGTAACCCATGCATCAGACTCGACAGCACTTCCAAGTTGAAAATGAGGTCAGTTATCACGATAACAGTAATCCTCTTCTCTGATTAGTTAATCCAGAGGTCAGTCATTTCGTTGATGGGTGTCCGATAGAAATCTTCTTCTCTGATTGGTTAACCTAGATGTTAGTCGAGGGTGGAATAGTCTCGTCCAAATTTTATTTACCAGATTATATTTAAACTAGTCGGATGTGAGACTTCGTGTTATAAGCGCGCTTGATTCACGGACGTTTATTTTCATAGTACTGTTCAGTCTAGCGGTCTGTTACGTAGTGGAATATTTTACGGTGTAAGTTGAATTTTTTTCTGTTTTTCTCTTAGCCCATAACGATGTGATAGGTTATCATTAAAGGAATTTCAGTTGTATTAATGGTGATGTGTATAAAGTACGTCTGTTAAGCCTTGTCGAGTGTATTATTCCTTCGTTTTTCATATGTTTATCTTATTGGTTCTTTAAAAAGTAGATATTTCAAGTCTTTTTGTAATTGATATTCAATGTTATTAATGTGTTACACTGGCGGTAAGGTAAAAATACGAATGAAGGCGGAACGCTAGGCGAGGTAGAGAGAGAGAGAGAGAGAGAGAGAGAGAGAGAGAGAGAGAGAAGAAAGGTGGAATGGTAGGAGAGAAGTCTAGTAGGGGTTAGAAGAGAGAGAGAGAGAGAGAGCGAGAGAGAGAAGCCTATGAGAAAGAAGGCGAGATGCTAGGTATAAAGGGTGAGAATAATCAAGTGTTACAATAGGAGGGACGCTAAAAATATGAGGGAGGGCGGGGGAGCTAAAGGGAGAGGCGGAGGGTGGACTGATAGGTTAGAAGTCTAAGAGAGGATAGGGGAGATAGAGAAAGAGAGAGAGAGAAGGAAGGCGCGATGATAGGGATAAATGGAGAGAATGAGTAAGTGTTTCAATGGAGGGAAATCTAGGCTGGAATAGTAGAGAGAGAGAGAGGGCGAGAGAGAGAGAGAGAGAGAGAGAGAGAGAGCGAACCACTAACACAGAGGAACATATTTACACTACCAGCTTAGACTAACCAGTAATCTCTAACTGTTTCACCCTTATGCTTCATTTATGGTACAACGTTAAGCAGACACCCAACTACATAGCTATAAATATTTTCTAACGTCTACCTGGCGCGATAGCGTCCAACCGAACCGAGATAATCCCCGATCCGATAGCATACTGTCCGAACCACTCGAGCTAATCTGAAGGGGTCACCCGTCGACACGCGATCCGCCTCGAGGTCACCACGCACCCGCGTGATCCGGCGCCCGCTGCACGAGGGGTCACGCCGCACGAGGGGTCACGCCGTCTCACGACCGATTAACTCCCCTTGTCTCTCGTGTACATTAGGCGCTAAAGGCGCCTCTTATATAGCTTTGTTAATTTACGGCCAAAAACGACATAGTTACACCATTGTATACTACTCACACTCCCTTTTGCTTCCTTTATTCTTCCAAAATGGGACAATGATAGCTTTTTGCCAATCGTCTGGGACTTTTCTTTCTTCCCACGCCATATTGAATATTATATTAAGCCAATCTATAGCTGTTTCCTTACAGGCTAGTAGCATTTCTGTTGTTATTCCATCTATACCAGCTGCTTTGTTCTTTTTATTCTGTTTCAATGCCCATTCTACTTCTGCTTTAAGTATATTCGGTCCCTGTTCATCATACTGCCTATGTTTAAACTCTATATTTCCGTTTGTATTTCCCTGATTTAATAGTCCCTTAAAGTATTCTCTCCATCTGATTATTATGTTTTTCCTGCTGCTGATTGGCCTACCGTTCTTGTCGTAAAATAAATATATGTAAAAAAATATATACGTACTAAATATATGTTTGAGTTTATATTACATTTTCTCTAGATAGCTAGCTAAATGTTTGAGTGTGTACTACATTTTTTTTTTCTAAATAACTATCTAAATGTATATAAACGATTACAATTATACACATTTGCCGGGAAATTAGCAATCCTTTTGTGCAGAACGTGGAAATCCAAACGCGTGAGGTCACGTGAGTACGACGGGTGTGGGACGCACTCTAACTGCAACTCCTCAATATCGACACCGTTCTGGCCGTAAATGGCCCTAATTGATGTGAAGGAAACATGCCTCTGCCATCAACGATCCTCGTCGTTTCTAGCGAATAGTTTGCTTCAGGTTTTCCCTCTAAGGTTTGAGCAGGTGGCACTGATCACAGTGCTTTCTTCTGATCAACTATAGTTCGTTCAGAAATTCGTGCCCACAGAGTTTATTAATTATCTCGGAAACTGATGGATTTTTGTAATTCTTTTCGTGAAATCTTTTTTTTTCACCGACATTCAGACTGATTTTTTTCCCTACTGTCATGCATTTAGGAAAGATTCTTGTTTATTTGAGGTATATAAAAATATGATTTTCTTGCTTGTCCTAAATTTTAGGATTTTACAACACCCACTTTTTTTGTAATCAAGTCACAATTTAAAAAGGCTAATTTCACGTGCACACCACACAATCTTAGCACCGTTTCGCACTCTTAACTTGTAAGCCCATGCCACTCCGATGTTTTTTTTTTGTTTTGTTTTTTTTTTGTTTTGTAATTTCATTTCATGTTTCTTGTTAAATTGGTCCAGGGGCGTATTTTCTCAAAATATTTACTATTAATGAATATTCATGTATGTGTGATAATTTGTAAGCTGTTGTGAAGTGACTACTTGATTTTTAAAACCACGAAGAGTTTAAAATGTAAATGCATCACTATGCAAATGGTAACTGTGTTATTATACATGCATTTTTGCAAGGAATCTAAAAGGGGTCGGTTATATTACGATATTTAAAAAAAACCAGAAAGCAGAACACGGGCAGCTCTAAATATAGATAGAAAGTCTTTCAATCGATGGATAGGACAGAACTTTGACTCTGCAGAGGCGACGGTCAAGCAAGGAAGAAAAATAAAAGTTGATGATATTGACAAAGATGTTATTAGACGTGAAATTTTGAAAATGTTTGAATCGAATCAACTTGTTACACTGCGTAAACGTAAAGTTACACTGCGATTTGAAAGTGATACTGAAATCTCAAAAACGACTCTTTGGCAGATCGTATGAGACGTTGGTTTCAATTTTTAAAAAATCTGCTAGTGGTAGAAATATTGTTTGTGAAAAACTACACCTGATAGCTGCCCGAAGCAAATACCTGAGGCAGATCCGTAAGCGACGAATGGAAGGCAACGATATAGTGTATTTGGATGAAACGTGGGTCAATGCTCACCATACATAGGAGAAAGAATGGCAATCAGTTGACAGAGAAAATAAAAGAAACATTCCCAGCAGCAAAGGACAACGCATTATATTGGTACATGCTGGTAGTAGAGAGAATGGTCTTATTAATGACATACAACTTATTTTTCAATCAAAGTCTACAGACAATAGGGACTACCACACTGACATGAATGGACGAATTTTCAGAGACTGAATAGAAAACACTCTACTCCCCATTTTGGATAGACCTTCACGTCTTGCAATGGACAATGCATCCTACCATAATGTGGTAGCACTGGAGGACAAAGTTTCTAATTCATCAAACAGTTTCAGAGATAATTGATCAACTCTGTGGCACGAATTTGTGAACGAACTATAGTACACTAAGATCGGCTTCCCTTGATCATAGAAGAAAGTTATCATGACTTTCCGAGTAATCGCTTCATCCACAACTTCTTCGATTTTGTTGACGAGGTGTCTTTCCACAAAATGATTTATCGCTTTCGTTTGACTCGTAGAAGTGGTCAGCCTCTCACCATCTGTGACCATACACTGAAGATATGCTTCACTATCAGTTTTCAACCGACGAAGAAGCTCCTGGCAAAACAAAGACACCTCTAACTTTTATTTCAGGTGTCAATCGCTTGAGTACCCATTTTGCACACACTTTTCGGAACTTCAACTCATCATGAATGATATGATGGTCATGTCCAAGACTAATGTCTAATGCCAATATCACCGCCTTGATTGTGACACGCCAGTTTAATCCGTTATCACGTTATTGAGGCTGCAAAGTTGTCTTCCATGACTTCCGTGATAACTGGACCCGGCCCTTAGAGTGCTCCACTCTAGTAACGTGGTTTTTAAACTTCTCAATCTATTCATGCAGCTGTTATACAGCTCATGAACCTATTACACGACTCATACACCTGTTATACGACTCATACACCTATTACACGACTCATACCACTGTTATACGACTCATACACCTGTTATATGACTCATACACCTGTTATACGATTCATTCACCTGTAATACGACACATACACGTGTTATACAACGCATACACTTGTTTTACGACTCATATACCTGTTATACAACTCATACACCTGTTTTACGACTCATACACCTGTTATACAACTCATACACTTGCTTTAGGACTCATACACCTGCTATACGACTCATACACGTGCCATCTACTGAATTCACATCCAATGACTAATCTTGAAAGCTTTTTCTCCTTTACCAAAAAAAAAAAACGTAGAAATCTTCGTCGCATTCGTTTGGTGAATTGCTGCAAGGGGGCCAACGTCTTACCAAAATATTCCCCGAGTACTTATGCGTATCGAAGGTGTACCAACTCCATCTATTTATAACTCAAAGTCATCGCCTCCAGTTACCTGAAACGTAATGATATCGGTTGTACACGCGATTTTTTGTATAACTTGTCCGCTTACCACCTCAGTACTAAATGATGCTAAAAACAAGTGCCAGGAATTCGTATTCCTTGATGAGACAATGTGTGTTCTGTAAATCATCAATGATGCTACCAGGGCTAATTGGGAGTCAAGTATTAACAAAGCACTAAAATTAGAGTAAGTTGTACTCGAAACCAATTTGGTATACTAGGAGACTCCATTAAAAAAAAAGTAATAAAAATAAGAACAGGATAAAGAAACAATCACATTACATTTAAAAAAAGCTAAGATTTTATCAACTAGACGATATCTATCACTTTCTCGAGCCAGCAGAACATATGAATCTGTTCCGCCTTAGAACGGGACAAAATAAACTAAGCAATCATTGGTAGTGAATAGATTTGGTCGCTTAATCCATATATGTATGTGAGCAGGTTCCACACAGGCAGTTGAACATAGGTTGCAGGATTTTCGTGAATTTGTGTGGCAGTACATGGGATTTACAAGACTTACGTTAATGCTTGGATGCCCGGAAGGTCTCTCAAGTAGTACAGCATATAATCAGAGAACTCAACAAGAAGTCAACTGCTTGTGCAAAGTTAATTAAACTGCGAATAGAAGAAGAAGAGTATTTTATTCTAGTCGTTTCTGAAATCTCCCTCTAGAAGTGTTTTGTTCTAGTCATTTTAAAATCTTCCTTTGGAAATGTTTATTTCTTGTAATTTCTAATCTCCCTCCAGCAGTGTTTTGTTCTAGTCATTTTAAAATCTCCCCCGGAAAATGTTTATTTTTTGTCATTTCTAATCTCCCTCTAGAAGTGTTTTGTTCTAGTCATTTTAAAATCTCCCTCTGGAAATGTTTTGTTCTAGTCAGTTTTAATCTCCCCCTACAAGTGCTTTGTTCTAGTCATTTCTTCACTCTTCCTTCAAGATTGTTGTGTTCTAGTCAATCTCCCTCAAGCAGCGTGTTACTCTTATTAATTTAAAAAAAAAAAAAAACTGTCCTTCCAAATCTGCTATTTTCTTTAACTACTATTTTGTCCAAGTTCAGCTCTTCTCAACAGTTTGACTCGTACTACAAACAAACCACCGTATTCTTAAACGGCACTAAAGAGTTAACATGCCAGTGCCTTAATCCGGAAAATAAAATTACAGAAGACAAAAGAAAACATTGGATATGGCCAAAATCAGCAATAATTATAAATTATGCGGTTTGTGCTGCCGTTTTAAATCAGTTATGGACATCTAAACAATAAAACGTCAGTTACAAATTAAGCCACAAAAATGTGTTGCTTAATCTGTGAATAATCCGATGTGACAGAAAATTGACAATCTTTTACATAAAATGAGAAAATTTAACCTGCAGATTGCGAGTGCGCTGTCAAATGCTATCGAATGCAGCGTTTACACGGTAGCATAACTTTTCAAGAAAAAATCACACAAAATGATGAACGCAATTTTCATGCAGATTTTATGCTCCAAGGGCAAACACAAATTACAAAAATAAAAACAGAAACTGATAAAAATTAATAAGTTGAATGCGAACAATGCAATACGGAGGAATTAGCAGTTTAGTAGGCGATAGTAAAATACAAGAACAGATAAAAGTGAAGGTTTCCACCGCAACTTAATTAGACATATAGAAAACGTTTTTTTTATATTTTCCTTAGTTTTCACCTCTGACGAAGTCCATAGAGACCAGGAACTGAATTTTGCCTGTTAATCCGTTTTTTTCCTGGCAGCCGTGTGCACATGGGTCCCTCGTCACACAGGCAGATAACTCCGACTTAGAGGTACTCATATTTTTTTCCGTCGATGAGTAATTGACGTTTCAAGCCGGGCCTCGCTGCTGAGACCAGGAGTGATAGCCGCAGAGAGAAATCACATACAAATTCTGACTAGCGCATCCGGGATTTGAACTCACAACCTCTCAGTCTCGAAACTAGCACCTTGTCATAGAGACCAACCAGTCACCCCGTACAGAGAACATGGTATTAGTATAGGTAAAGGTAAAGGTAAAGGTAAAGGTAAAGTACGAGACTTGAACCGGCGTCTTAGCACTCGAGTTTCCATCTATATGTGCTCGGCCGCCTATCCAGAAATGTTCGGACATTTCTGTATAGTGTCGCCTCAAGCATCGAAACTATTATGCGAGGCGACATTCCTCACATTCCAAGGGTAATACCCTGGTACCCATTACTGCCAACGGCTGGGTTAACTGTGGGGGTATGTTTTTTCCCCAGCCACGAGTACAATTCACACTGCTCCCAGTGGGAATCGAACACGGGTTGTCCGAACATCGGTAGTCCAGTCGGGTGTATTAGTAACAAATGTTGACTGTCATAAAGGAGACTAAGAAAAGATGGAAATGCCGAATAAGTGACACATGCACTACATAAACATGTCTGATACGCCAGATAACAACACTACATCTGAAAGGGAAGAGATCAAATGAACAAGCAAAAACTTCTACAGACATCAGATTATATTATACATTCCTCCTTTCACTTGTGACGCTTAAGGGCAACATAATTGGAGTAAAAAGTAAAGTACCGTCACCCCAAGTTGGCGTATAGGGAATATGGGTGTTAGTGACCATAAATGTTACAGACCTTCGGCGCATGATTTTTGGGTAATGTGGTCGAACATAATACGAACAAAACAACAAAAGGACAATTTTTTTTAGTATGGTCGGTATCATGGCAGACCGCCGTTGTTTCTCGGAGAAAGATCTCTAGTACTCTTATTTTAGTCTGGAATTAGATTTTAGCATCTGGTGATCTATTTTAGAATCTGGTGCTCTTTTGTAGAGGCTGGCGCTCTATTTTAGAGTCTGGTGCTCAATTTTTAAGTCTTTATAATCCCCAAAATCTACAAGATAGATATTCTGGGAATGTGTGAAACAAGATGGCTAGGAACGGGTAAAATAAAACTAAATACAGGAGAGATGATTTTATCATCAGGACACCAGGAACCTGGAGCACTAATATGTATTAATAATAAGTTTAAGTCATCCTTACAGGATGTAAAAGTATATAGAGGGGCAGATGTAGCTTCGGATCATCATCTTCTGATAGCTAAACTTAAAATTAAACTAAAAAGGTATAATACAACGAATAAGGGTAGAAAGTATCTCAATGTAGGGTTCCTTAAAGAACAAGGAATTAAAGATAAATTAGCAGTCACAATATCAAACAAATACCAAGTCCTCCAACAACTAGAAAATACAATAAATATAGAAGACCAATGGAAACAGGTAAAAGATATATGGAAAGAGACATGCGAAGAAACACTAGGGAAAAGAGAACGCCAGAATAAGGCAGGGATGACAGCATAGACCCTGGACAAAATTAAATAAAGAAAGAACAAGAAAGCAGACATAAATAAAAGCAAAACGAGAAGTAATAAAGCCAAGACACAGGAAGCTTACACAGAGGTGAACAAAGAAGTGAGAAGATGCATTAAAAGGGATAAGAGGAAATATATTGATGAACTAGCTAAAGAGGCAGAAGAAGCAGCGAATGAAGGGAATATGAAAGAACTGTACAACAGCACAAAGAAATTAAGTGGAAAATACAAACAGATCAATGCCTTTATTAAAGATAAGAAAGGAAATCTGCTTAATAATATAAGGGAACAAATGGAGAGATGGAAAGAGCACTTTGAAGAACTTTTGAATAGACCCGGCTCAAATAATCCTCCAGATATACTACCAGCAGAAGAAGAGTTACACGTTAACTGTGGAAAACCAAGCGAAGAAGAAATAATGAAAGCCATCAAACTATTAAAAAATGGTAAAGCCACAGGACCAGATGAAATTCCTTCGGAAGCCATCAAAGCAGATATTTACACCTCTACCAAGATGCTACAAAATCTATTAGATAAAATTTGGAAGAGGGAAGAAATACCTAAAAACTGGAAAGAAGGTTTTATGATCAAACTACCAAAGAAAGGAAGTTTAAAGAAGTGAACAAATTATAGGGGAATTATGCTACTATCAGTGCCAGGAAAAATATTAAGCAGAATCATTCTGGAAAGACTAAAAGAGGCCATAGAGAAACATTTGAGAGATGAACAAGCAGGTTTTAGAAAGAACACATCATGTGCTGATCAAATAACTGCTCTACGTATAATAGTTGAACAAAGTTTAGAACTAAAATCCCCACTTTATATTGGATTCATAGATTACGAAAAGACATTTGATAGTTTTGACAGAAGAATGCTTTGGAAGTTGCTGAGTCATTACGGAATCCCCATAAAGTTTATAAACCTGATAAAAACAATGTATGAAGGAACAAAATGTAGTGTAGTGCATGAAGGACAGATTACATAAGCATTTGAAATAAGAACAGGAGTAAGGCAGGGATGCCTTCTGTCTTCATTTCTCTTTCTACTGGCCATAGATTGGATTATGAAAATAACTCAAAACAAAAGAAATGGAATCCAGCGGTCACTGACCAAGCAACTTGATGATTTAGACTTTGCTAATGATATAGCCCTATCACATAATTATCAACACATGCAAGATAAAATGAGAATACTTGATGAAAGATCACAACAGCTGGGACCGAAAATAAGTAAAGATCAGAAAAAATAATGATAATTAATGCAGTTGGCATAACCAAATAACAATAGGAGAAATACCTCTACTAGACATACAATCTTACATATATTTGTGCAGTAATATAGACAAAGAGGGAGGAACAGAAAATGATACCAACATAAGGATACAAAAAGCAAGATGTGCCTTCATTTCACTGGAAAACATATGGAAATCTAAAGAAATAAGATTAAAAATAAGTAAGTTCGATTCCAATGTTGTCAGTCCTATTATATGGCTGTAAAACATGGAGAACAACAACAATGGCAAACACGAAGATACAGACCTTCATTAATGCATGCTTGCGCGGAATAAAAGGATGGAAATGGCAGAACAAAATCCCTAATATAGAATTATGGAACAGTACTGGTCAAAAAAGAACCTCTGTGGCTGAGTGGTTAGTATGTTCGCTTCCTGATCAGAAGGATGTGAGTTCGATCCGCAGCAGCGGCGGATTTTTTTTTCGGACTGACAACGCTCCACAGTGAGTTCAAAGTGATTTTTGAAGACCTGTGCTTCATAGGGAATTGATAGTGTTTATTATCGACTTATGGTCCTCGGAAAGTGTTCGTTGAAGACCTATTCTAGAAGACATATGCTCCACAGGACCTGAAAGGAAGGAGAAGATGTGTTCACCACTATGCTTGTGTCAGTTTTCCTTTTCCATATAAAAAAGCTCTGGTACCTGTTTACAGTTGCATGAGCCTAGAAGTCATCATTAGAGATCGAAGTTTCTTGTTGCCAAGAGCAGACCAGTTCACTAACCTCGGCTTTACCGCTTCTCTTAATCTTCTTGAGGTCAGCAATATTCAAGTAAATAGGCATCTTTGATGCATAAATACCTTGGCAAAGCGTACGAGCTAAGCTGAGACATGTCTAAATGTAATCTGTCGCTGTTTGTATCTCTCGTCACTACACGGACGTGTCTCTAGGTGTTGCCTTGAACAACCTTTGTCTACGTCCCTCGACATGCGGGAGTATGGGGAAATGAAAGAGCGGACAGGTTGGCTAGCTGCGCTATCGTTGAGGGCGGTTAACCGATGGATCTGGCGGACATCATCAATGCCCTCTGAGATGTGAGAAGGGCGCATGACTTCGACAACTATGATTCCACGTCACTCCTTCGGATGTAAGATATGGGCGTTAAGATGGGCACAGACAGAAATGAGAAACTTAATAGCCGTGTAAGAAGACTTATCAACCAACATAGAACTGGAGTCGTCAGTCGCTGGACACGGCGAGACTTGCTGAGGTGGGGATCTGAGCACCTATGGACATGTTCGTTGTGCAATGATGATGTCCTGCAAATAACTTAATAACTCTTAGTTTTGTAATAACGTATAGCCGTTTACACCGCACACCGAGAGCATAAAAATGTTTGCTAATATTCCCTCCACAAACAAGATCTAATGATGGTTTAATATAGTAAGTACCTGTCCCAGATGTGCATCTGCAATAGTTGTTATTTTGTTTAGAAAAGAGTGTATGGCAAAAACAATTCATTTAATGGCATTTTTGTGTGTTTTAGACACTCATATGACAATTTTATTTAAGTATAGGTTGTCTGTGTTTTTATGTACTTTCAGTAAGAGCAAATGCAACTTTAAAGTAGTTATCTCGAGGATACATTTTTGTTTACCCGATTATATTTGTTTATTTAAATTGTTTTGTTTGAAATAAATGTAATCTGGAGTGGTGTTGACGAGCTACGAAGTATGTACTACAGTTGAACGAGTGTTCACGTTTGAGTTTGGCAACCTTGAGATGAGAACAACACTCCTGAAATTCATTAATGTGAACGTTTGAAAGTGGAGGAAGAAGAAACAAAAGTGTGAAATAATAGTTCTTCACAGGCAGCGTTACTTCGAGATCAACGATTTGTTCAAGCCATGAAATTGAAATAACGCGTTTTATAACACAATTCTTAGCAATAGATTCATGACAGAAGAATTGTAAACAATTTCTTTTAAGTGACAATGCAATCAAGTTGACAGAGTACTTTTGTCTTCGATGCTTTTAACGGCGTTTGTTTTCAATTATATTAGAATTCTAGAAAAGCAAAAAGAAGATGTGGAAGGAGCATAACAATTTCTTGAAGAGCTCTCCACACGCAAATGGTTCTTCCACATGCCCTCCGGAGACATATTTAAACCCACTAGCTTTCTGAGCCCAGGGTGAAATGTGGTCCACAAATTAATGAACTTGAGTCCGAAGTCTACCGAATTAACGGTTCCTTACTTATTTTAGGCCAGAGGACTAGAGGTGATAGCCCTAGTCCTTCCTTCATGATATAAAAGGAACAAAGTAAGGAGTATCTTTTTTTTTTCATTGTACTATTACAAGGATTTATCGTCCTGAAAATCTTGAGATGAATTTAATTAAACTTCTCGAATAGAACTGTCGGGATTGATGTCTTAAATTATCAGTCGCCTTATATTACGTCACTGGTAGAAAGTATAGTAGAGCAACAACTATAATTATCATTAACTATAGAAATCAACAAAAAATGCAGAGATTTTTTTTTACTTCAAATAAATATCAAGAATGCAATAATTATAGCAGCAAACAAAATAATGCGCAATTCTTGGAAATCAACATAACAATAAATGGGGAAATCTTGAATGTATTAAATGAGCAACAGAGATTTCTTTTCGATCAAATGACTCAAAAATAGGCCCACGGTTGAGAAAAAAATAAATATGCACAAACAAAATTCCCCATAGGTCACGCTTGAGGCGAAATTAGATTCTTTGTTCTTCACTACACAGAAACACATACAAACACACGCACACACACACATGCCAATAAAAAACAAATATACACACACGCACATGTCAATAAAGCACAAACACTCACACACGTTAGTATATGCGTGCCTGATTTAGCTAAGTACAATTAAAAGTGTCCACGCCAAAAAAAAAACTATTTTAAAATACTTGATGAACAAAAGAATAGTAATTGAATATTTTTCTCTGTTGAGAATAAAATATATTTACAAAGTAATTGGTGTAGTGTCTAGCGCATCGGCTTCGCGATTCAATTGTCGTGGTTTAAACCCAGGCTGGCACTCTCAAATCGATTCAGTTGAAAATTAAAGTGTACTAGACTCATTGAGGCGAGGAGAGCATTAACAAGGAAAAAGCTCTGGCTGGCCTAACTTCCAAAATTAACATGCTATAGAGCTGTCTTTACCTTTTTCTTCTATCGCATTTGTCTGCCGATTACTACTTTATATTTTTCTGTCCCCCCCCCCCCAAAAAAAAAAAAAGAAAAAAAAAAGACGTTGATTCGTTTTTTGCTAGTTTACGATTCTGCTATATCTGCTAACCTGTGAGGTAAGTTATCAGTTAACCTCAGACGGAAGTTGTACAACATAGGTGAGATGCAGAATGACTCTGGCAAAAGCAGCTTTCCAAAAAATTAGGAAGATACTATGCTGTCCATTTTTGACAATAAAAACAAGAAAAAAAAGTTCTTAAATGTAAAGTAGAGCCAGCCTTAACATATGGATGTGAATCATGGACTGTAGGACAACAGACAAAAAAATGACTGGAGTATGTAGAAATGTGGTTTTACAGAAAATTGTTGAGTATACCATGGACAGCTAAGAAGAGTAATGAAGACGTTCTGAAAGAGGCCAAATCAGAAAGAGAGCTAATTTCCAATATTAGGAAGAAACAATCATCCTTTTTTGGCCACATAATGAGAAGATAACAACTGGAATATATTGTGACAACTGGGAAAATCGAGGGGCAAAGAGATAGAGGAAAGCAAAGAGAAGATCAGACAGCTTAATGGAATGGCTTGATAGAAGGTCAACAACAGAAATGATAAATAACTGTCGAGATCGAAACTTGTGGAGAGACATGATCACCTACGACAGCAGGCCCGGTACTTGATGATGATGATAATGATGATGCTGTATCTGCGGCTCTCGACTTTATCACGAATGAACCATATTGAAAAGAACTTCATATGACAATAATAATATAGCACCTTCTTAAAGACCTTGAAAAATACCTACAACCAATCATGCCTCACCAGGTTACGAACCATTTTCCTTTTAATGTTCCCAACTAAAATCGAAGGCTTCATTGAATGGAAACTTGTCAAGGTTTATCCAAACTAAATGGATAACAATGTCGATTACTCCAAAGACCTACTATAAGTGGGCCATTTTTATCAAATTATAGAGATGTGTGTGGTGCGCACAAAGGAAAATTACAAACAAAAAGATTACATCCAAAAAAAAGAGTATGCGGAAGAAAGAGAGTTCATCCAGGAGAAAGTGTATGCTAAAAAAAGAGAGTTCATCCAGGAGAAAGTGTATGCTAAAAATAGAGAGTTCATCCAGGAGAAAGTGTATGCTAAAAATAGAGAGTTCATCCAGGAGAAAGTGTATGCTAAAAAAAGAGTTTATCCAGGAGAAAGTGTATGCTAAAAAAAGAGAGTTCATCCAGAAAAAAGAGTATGATAAAGAAAGAGAGTGCATCCAGGAAAAAGTGTATGCTAAAGAAAGAGAGTGCATCCAGGAAAAAGTGTATGCTAAAGAAAGAGAGTGCATCCAGGAAAAAGAGTATGCTAAAGAAAGAAGAGTGCATCCATGAAAAAATGTATGCTAAAGAAAGAGAGTGCATCCAGGGAAAAGTGTATGCTAAAGAAAGAGAGAGCATCCAGGAAAAAGTGTATGCTAAAGAAAGAGAGTGCATCCAGGAAAAAGAGTATGCTAAAGAAAGAGTGTGCATCCAGGAAAAAGTGTATGCTAAAGAAAGAGAGTGCATCCAGGAAAAAGTGTATGCTAAAGAAAGAGAGTGCATCCAGGAAAAAGAGTATGCTAAAGAAAGAGAGTGCATCCAGGAAAAAGAGTATGCTAAAGAAAGAGAGTGCATCCAGGAAAAAGAGTATGCTAAAGAAAGAGAGTGCATCCAGGAAAAAATGTATGCTAAAGAAAGAAGAGTATCCAGGAAAAAGTGTATGCTAAAGAAAGAGAGTGCATCCAGGAAAAAGTGTATGCTAAAGAAAGAGAGTGCATCCAGGAAAAAGTGTATGCTGAAAAATGCGAGTGCATCGAGGAAAAAGTGTATGCTGAAAAATGAGAGTGCATCCAGGAAAAAGTGTATGCTGAAAAATGAGAGTGCATCCAGGAAAAAGAGTATGCTAAAGAAAGAGTGCATCCAGGAAAAAAGAGTATGCTAAAGAAAGAGAGTGCATCCAGGAAAAAGTGTATGCTAAAGAAAGAGAGTGCATCCAGGAAAAAAGAATATGCTAAAGAAAGAGAGTGCATCAAGGAAAAAGTGTATGCTAAAAAATGAGAGTGCATCCAGGAAAAAGTGTATGCTAAAGAAAGAAGAGTGCATCCAGGAAAAAGTGTATGCTAAAGAAAGAAGAGTGCATCCAGGAAAAAGTGTATGCTAAAGAAAGAGTGCATCCAGGAAAAAGTGTATGCTAAAGAAAGTGTGCATCCAGGAAAAAGTGTATGCTAAAGAAAGAAGAGTGCATCCAGGAAAAAGTGTATGCTAAAGAAAAAAAGTGCATCCAGGAAAAAGTGTATGCTAAAGAAAGAGAGTGCCTCCAGGAAAAAGTGTATGCTAAAGAAAGAGAGTGCATCCAGGAAAAAGTGTATGCTAAAGAAAGAGTGCATCCAGGAAAAAGTGTATGCTAAAGAAAGAGAGTGCATCCAGGAAGAATTGTATGCTAAAGAAAGAGAGTGCATCCAGGAAAAAGTGTATGCTAAAGAAAGAGAGTGCATCCAGGAAAAAGTGTATGCTAAAGAAAGAAGAGTGCATCCAGGAAAAAGTGTATGCTAAAGAAAGTAGAGTGCATCCAGGAAAAAGTGTATGCTAAAGAAAGAGTGCATCCAGGAAAAAGTGTATGCTAAAGAAAGAAGAGTGCATCCAGGAAAAAGTGTATGCTAAAGAAAGAGAGTGCATCCAGGAAAAAGTGTATGCTAAAGAAAGAGTGCATCCAGGAAAAAGTGTATGCTAAAGAAAGAGTGCATCCAGGAAAAAGTGTATGCTAAAGAAAGAGTACATCCAGGAAAAAGTGTATGCTAAAGAAAGAGAGTGCATCCAGGAAAAAAGAGTATGCTAAAGAAAGAGTGCATCCAGGAAAAAGTGTATGCTAAAGAAAGAGAGTGCATCCAGGAAAAAGAGTATGCTAAAGAAAGAGTGCATCCAGGAAAAAGTGTATGCTAAAGAAAGAGAGTGCATCCAGGAAAAAGAGTATGCTAAAGAAAGAGTGCATCTAGGTAAAAGAGTATGCGGAAGAAAGAGAGTGCATCCAGGAAAAATAGTATACCAAAACATGAAAAGCATTTGTTTATGCTATTTTTTTTTTCAACAAAAAATGTGTACACGGAAGGAACTAGATTGCAACAAAAAGAGAGACCCGGGAAGAGAATATGGTTTACTGAAGAATGTTATTGACATTCAAATTATAAGGTCTACCCATTATACCACAAACCACATGTTGGAGTATAAGAGCCCTGACCTTAGGCACAATGCCATATTTAGTTAGTAGTATATGCAACATGTATGTGTTGACATCTTCAACGATCAATTTATTAATAGGAGCAACATATATAATATACAGTCAACATAGGAGAAGCACGAAGTTTCAGATTTATTAAATACTAAATCTAAGTGTAAAGCATTACCTCCCACTGTGTACGCGCCACGCACACACGTACACACGCACATATACAATACATACATACAGACACAAACACCTCACAATGGTTACAGAAAGTTGTGTAGATTTTTTTTTCTTATCACTTGGCAAAACTAGTTATTCTGTTGCTTCTTTATGTATTCTAAGGTGGAAATTAACACAAGCTACTAGTTTTTTTCTCTCAGTTCTTCATTTCTGATCTTCTCTTTGGCTATTTTCTGACATGAGTTTTTGAGTTATTTGCGGGTCATCATCATTGCACTCCGAACACGTCCATAGGTGCTCAGATCCCCTCCTCAGCAATTCCCTCAGTGTCCAGCGACTGACGACTCCAGTTCTATGTTGGTTGATAAGTCTTCTTACACGGCCACTAAGTTTCTCATTTCTGGTTGTGCCCATCTTAACTCCCATTTCCGAAGAAGTGACGTGGATCTGTGTTTATCGAAGTCCTGAGCTTTTCCTACATCTCGGAGGGCATTGATAATGTCCGCCCGATCCATTGGTTGCCCGTCCTCAACGACATCGCAGCTAGCCAACCTGTCCGCTCTTTCATTTCCCCGCACTCCCGCATGTCCAGGGACATAGACAAAGGTGACCTTACGTATTTTGGATTTTTGCAACGACTCTACCCATTGCATGCTGACATGTTTCTAGCACATTCCATTTCGGTCGTATTTATTTTTCTTATTGTTCTACAATAAAATTTGTGGTGGAAAATAGAACTTTTTACGCAGGAAAAGTCAAATTTTGTCAATTGTTGTCATGTTCTCTCCACATCATTATTGTACTAACACACGAACAGCTCAAAGATCAATTAAGCGGAAGATTAACATTTTTTTGATGTGGCACAAATTGAAATCGCAGCGATAAAATATCAGGTTTAAGGTCGCTTTCATATGCAAATGCTTCAGAATTATTCGGATTATAACTAAAATTTCACTTAATTTTGAGATTAAAACGAGTAACTGTGTGAGATTTCATTTCTAATATTTTGTTTTGAGCACCTTATTATTATCACTAGCATTAGCAGACTACTCAATGGCTCACTGAAACTAAAGGAGGAAGAGAAAGCAGAAAATATTTAGAAATTAGAATTTCATTTTTGAATGTATAATAGAAGAAACATTTGTATTCTACTTTCCTGTAGAAAAAAAGTGAGATAATCAACTAAAGTAGCCTTGACAAACAACTGTGAGTAGGCTAAGGAGTCAGCTTATTTCTCAGTTCCGAAATTTGCTTGACGACTGTTCCGTAAATCTAGGACGAAGTTGACAGATTTCTAGGCAGGCTTACGTAAATTCGGCCTATCCTAATGACAGTTAAAAGTGCAAGGATAGAGGAGAATAGATATATATGTCATTTATTATATTGTGGACATTATACATGAAAAACATGCTGAAATGCGTCGTTGCACTGGAAAACAAAAAGTCCAAATAAAGTAGGTTAAATACAAAAATTAAAATTTTCAACTCCATTGTTGGTTAAAAAAAAAAAGATAAGGTGCCCCCGTCCCATCATGTGGCGTGTAGGGAATATGGTGTTAGTGACCATAAATTTTACAGACCTTCGACACATGATTTTTGGGGTAATTTGGTCGGTATTACGCCCGTGCTGATTTACTTTCCCAGAAAAAAAATCCGGTACCCATTAAAGGTTGGGTGAACCCGGAAGCCGTCGGTTGGGAATGAACTCTACCTCTTGTCCTTTGTAGTCCAGTTCACTAACCACTGAGCTATCGCGGCTCCCTGACTTCATTGTTAAGTTAGTTTTATTATATGGTTGTGACACATGGAGAACAAACAAAATGACAATCATGAAGATACAGACTTTCATTAATGGATGCTTACGCAGAATAAAAGGATGGAAATGGCCGGACAAAATCACTAACGTAGAATTATGGAAATGTACCAGTCAAATACCAGTGGATAAAGAGATACAGCGAAGACGATGGCGCTGGATAGGACACACACTGTGGAAGCTAACTGAGAGCATTACACAACAAGCCATTTTTGAAACAAATTTTCCCCCAAGGGAAAAGACAAAGAGGAAGACCAATATATTCTGGGAGAAGACAGATGGGTGCAGAGATGAGGTTGATGGAGAAGACAGATGGGTGCAGAGATGAGGTTGATGGAGAAGACAGATGGGTGCAGAGATGAGGTTGATGGAGAAGACAGATGGGTGCAGAGATGAGGTTGATGGAGAAGACAGATGGGTGCAGAGATGAGGTTGATGGAGAAGACAGATGGGTGCAGAGATGAGGTTGATGGAGAAGACAGATGGGTGCAGAGATGAGGTTGATGGAGAAGACAGATGGGTGCAGAGATGAGGTTGATGGAGAAGACAGAAGGGTGCAGAGATGAGGTTGATGGAGAAGACAGAAGGGTGCAGAGATGAGGTTGATGGAGAAGACAGAAGGGTGCAGAGATGAGGTTGATGGAGAAGACAGATGTGTGCAGAGATGAGGTTGATGGAGAAGACAGATGGGTGCAGAGATGAGGTTGATGGAGAAGACAGATGGGTGCAGAGATGAGGTTGATGGAGAAGACAGATGGGTGCAGAGATGAGGTTGATGGAGAAGACAGATGGGTGCAGAGATGAGGTTGATGGAGAAGACAGATGGGTGCAGAGATGAGGTTGATGGAGAAGACAGATGGGTGCAGAGATGAGGTTGATGGAGAAGACATGGAATGATCTTAAAAGAATGACAAGAAACAAAACGGCTTGGAAAGTGTTTGTTGAAGACCTATGCTCCACAGGGAGTTGAAAAGGTAGAAATAGAATGCTGAAATGCTATAGCAAAGAGATCATAAAAAGAACAAATTCAGGGAGATGGACGGGCCAGTGGAATCAAACGGTCGTTTTCCAGTCTGGTGATCGATTCCCCGTGGAGCTACGTATTTCTTTCAAGAGAAAAAGGCAAAATGAAAAAAAAAAACTTACCTGTCAGCTACATCATGACTGCACATGTGGCTCTATTGTCTATCTTTCTCACTATTCTCTCTCTCTCTGCATCTGTCTATGTAGATAGATAGATAGATAGATAGATAGATAGATAGATAGATAGATAGATAGATAGATAGATAGATAGATAGATAGATAGATAGATAGATAGATAGATAGATAGATAGATAGATAGATAGATAGATAGATAGGTAGGTAGGTAGGTAGGTAGGTAGGTAGGTAGGTAGGTAGGTAGGTAGGTAGGTAGGTAGGTAGGTAGGTATTTCTCTATATCTTTCTTTCTCTCTCTCTCTCTCTCTCTCTCTCTCTCTCTCTCTCTCTGGGCATGAAACACTCTTTCTATCTCTTTCTCTTTACCTCTAAGTAACCCCAACACTCTCACCATTTTCCTTTCAGCTCGGATCTCAGAAATAGGGTAATGTCATATGACATCGCTTTTATCTCCCTTTTTTTCAAGTTTTATCCAAGATATTTAGAGAGAAAATGTTAAAATACCAGAGTGTGTTTGTTGTAGTAGAGCTACCATTCTGGTTATGCATTGATTGTGTTATAATTACTCTTGTCAACATTTGTGAATACGATAGACGAAATTTCATATTAATTAGTACGTGGTACATTCAAATTATGGGAGCCGCGATAGCTCAGTGGTTAGTGAACTGGACTAGTAAGGACAAGAGGTCGAGTTCCATTCTGCTCGACGGCTTCCAGGTTCACCCAGCCTTAAATGGGTACCGGATTTTTTTCTGGGAAAGTAAAGCGGCACGGGTGTAATACTGACCAGTTTACCCCATCAATCGTGTGCCGAAGGTCTGTAGAAATTATGGACACTAATACCATATTCCCTATACTAATTATTCAATTTGTGCCCGATATGTGTGCTGTGAAGTTACCAGTTTCCTGTTGTAGTATTTCTTACTTTTCCCTACTTCTGAACTAGCATTTCTGCATTGAGATAAACCGTCCTTAACGCTATATCCAGTGAGACCAGACAGAAATACATTTTTGTTTAACTATTGGAAACAGACAGCCAACTATTTTTGAGGGTTTGATCAGAAGAGAAAAACTAGAAAATATTGTGCCAACAGTAAAATCTGAGGCAAAAGAGACACAAGAATGCAGCGAGTGAAGATACTAGACACTCTAACAAAGTGACACAGAAAGAAAGAAACTGTGGAATTGATAACAAACTCTGTCGAAAGACAGAGAAGCATGGTTGCCATCATCTCTGGGAATGGCACCTAATAATGATGATCTCAGTGTCGACAAAGGATAAAGATAATATTATATATTATATTAAACATTAATTCAGTTGTTGAAAACTGAGTAGACAGCGTGGCCGTAAAGCGAGATTAGAGCAATGAGGAAACATATTGACAGGGAGATAAAGGATGTAGGAGGAGAGGAGAAAATTGTGAGTATATATATATATATATTTATAAGAGAAAGAGAGAAGGAGGGTCGGAGGGAAAAATGAGATCAGAAATTGTATGAGAGAAAAGAAAAGCATGAGAATGACAGTTTCACAGGTCCCACGACAAATCAGAGTATTATTCAACCGGTTCCTATAGCTCGCGACAATGAAGGAAGAGGTCAGCTTGTCTTGAGAATATTTAACAAAGGTTTTTATGTCAATGAAACGGTCAAAAAGGTAGCCGTTATGTCAATGAAATTGTCAGAGATAGCCGGTATGTCAATGAAATTGTCAAAGAGATAGCCGGTATGTCAATGTCAATTTTTCATGCGGAGCTTGTAGTGGAAAAAACGACATGTGAGTCAAACGTGTAGCCTTCATGTGGCGATAACATTTGAAACACTGCGCTATTGTGCTACAAGTTGGGAGCACCAAGGATATACAAGAAATAATATGATCTTTACGTGGCACCTCACTACAGATAAACAATAGGAGCGTTAATAAGGCTGCCTCACTTGAGACATGCATCAGATGGAAGCAGCGATCCGGTTTTTTGTTATTTTTAGTGAAGTGGTGAACAAACCAATTAGGAAATTCTTAGGAGCCAGAAGTGGAGTGTACACTCCAAGGTATGGTGACAGCTTTGCAAAAATGTAATACAACAAAATACTAACGTTTCAGCCTGTGGCCTTCTTCAGAAGACGGGTACAACGACAACAAACGAAACGTCCGGCTTCTCGTGGCAAGGCGTAGTGCCATGGAGTACGGGTTCGATCCTGATTCGGATCATATATTGTTCTTTGTTTTTTTCTGTTGTTTATTCGTCATTTTTTGTTTCAGTGCTGTAATACATACTTCTTCATCCTATGATTCCCTGAATTATCGCCTCGGAAGTTTCCCTCTATAATAATATTCATTTATTATTATTTGTCTCCAGTGGCACAGATACCTAGTGCTACATGTCAGATGATGAAGTTGGGGGGGGGGGGGGAGAAGGAGGTGGACATAGGGATGAGAGATGGGATGGTGAGATAACTTAAGTGAATGAGGGACCGTAGAACTATGGTGATGAGTCAAACTAAAGTACAGAGAGATGATTGACGTTAAATAAACATAAAGTTGCAGCGGTATAAATTTCCTAGGGAACAGGCTACTATTTGCAGTGCTGCGGTAAAGCTGATCCATCTCTCTGTACTTTAGTTAGATTCATCATCATAGCTCTTCGTTCCCTCATTCACTTAAGTTATCACACCATCCCATCTCTCATCCCTCTGTCCACCTCCCCCTAACTTTATCATCCGACATGTAGCTATAGGTATTTGTGCTTCACCGTTTGTTGTCATTGTCCCCGTCTTCTGAAGAAGGCCACATGACGAAACGTCAGTATTTTGTTGCGTTTACTTTTTTGTAAAGCTGTCACCATACCTTGGAGCGTACGCTACACCCAACTTCTGGCTCCATGCTACCAACTTTACTGCAGCACTGCAATTAGTTGCCTGTTTCCTAGAAAATTCTTGCACGAGGACAACACAAAAAGAGATCTCCTAAAAAAGCTAACAAAAAAGAAATATTGTAAAAAAGGATAGTTGCAATACTTTGTTACACCTGCTGGAAAATACAAAGATAGCTTAACGTCGCTGCATGGAAGACAATCGACAACATCATTGATAGGAAATTGTAGAAGGACATATTAGCTTACGCTAGTGTTTTTCAACCAGGAATCCGTATTGGCCATATTGGACTATAGTGGGGAAGAAAACAAGTTGGGGGGGGGGGGGGAAGGAGGAGAGTCACGGTGTAAAATAGTTGAGAAACAATGGCTTACACCATGTAGTATGGCACATGATGATGGTGGTTATTGTAAAGTGGTGAGACATTTCGGAACTCATATTTGACGAATAAGATTGCCATAGAATGATACAACGAGTGTGACCAAGTGCACTAAGACGTTTTCGTTTTTAAATCAAAGTTAGTTGTGATCCCTGAGTCCATTGCAACATTTGAAGACTTTGATGGAAACTTGCCGAATGATGAGAAACAAAATAATCACACTTGTACAGAAGAACACACTTGTACACAGATGTACATCTCAATAAGGCAGCTTTATTTATCAATTATTCACAAAACATCTGACCTCCGTCTCTAGTGAAAAATGTAAGAACGAAAAATACTGGGGAATTCTAATATCAGATTATAGCATACGGAGAACAAAAATACAAAATGGCACAGCAGCATTCGAGGATGTAATGATGTCTAACTCAGAAGACAAGAAGAGCAGGAGAAAGGAGATGAGGTCAGACATCACAAGTGCATCTTGTTCATTCTGTAGTCTGATCTGTCTATTGGCAGATTCACTAAAACATCATTCAACAAAAGACACATATGTGTTACCCTACTACTGATAAGTCTTGCTACCAGCCGTCTGTGTAAACGCCAAAGCCCATATGGTTCTTTCATGCTATCATGTTTGGACAGATCATGTCGGTTATTTTTTCCTCAGACACGGTTTATGAAATGATGGTAGTTTTCATGCCAATCTTCTTTATGTTCTCCAGTAGTCACATGTGCATTTAAAGTTTGGGGGGGGGGAAATACTGAATGTACACAGTCGACAAGGGTGGGGGGGCACTAAATGTATACAGTCCTCAAGGGAGGGGGGCACTGAATGTATACAGTCCTCAAGGGAGGGGGGCACTGAATGTATACAGTCCTCAAGGGAGGGGGGCACTGAATGTATACAGTCCTCAAGGGAGGGGGGCACTGAATGTATACAGTCCTCAAGGGAGGGGGGCACTGAATGTATACAGGCCTCAAGGGAGGGGGGGCACTGAATGTACACACATCTAAAGGGGTGGGGGGAGGCGACCCGGAATGGACACAGTCCTCAAGGGAGGGGGGAACACTGAATGTACACATTCCTCAGTGGGAGACCCGGAATGGACACAGTCCTCAAGGGAGGGGGAACACTGAATGTACACATTCCTCAGTGGGAGACCCGGAATGGACACAGTTCTCAAGGGAGGGGGAACACTGAATGTACACATTCCTCAGTGGGAGACCCGGAATGGACACAGTCCTCAAGGGAGGGGGAAACACTGAATGTACACATTCCTCAGTGGGAGACCCGGAATGGACACAGTACTCAAGGGAGGGGGGAACACTGAATGTACACAATCCTCAGGGAGAGACACTGAATGTACACAGTCCTCAGGGAAAGACACTGAATTTACAGTCCTCCCTATTTCTTAAAATGAGTTTTTAAATGTGTTACCTTTTAGAATGCCAAAAGAATTTGCTTTGTTCTTGTTTATAATTGTGTGTGCTTTTTTTTTTGTTATCTTCATTGACTCCCTCCAGATTTTTCCAGAAGAGTATTTATCAACCAACACCGGACCGATATAATTAGTCGCTCTGTGCTGATGAACATTTGGAGACGTTCATAGCATCTATAGATGTGTCCGGAATGTTGTGAGGATAACATAACATAACATAACCTAACACAAATAGCAGAATGGATTTACAGTAGTTTATCGATTTTCTTTGGATTTTTATTAGTAATTGTAGAATCCATTCTTAATTATTTGCAATGCATGTTTTGTTTAGTAGTTAATATTGGAAATAACATTGGACTTTTTTAATGTTATGATTAACATTGGACTTTTTAATGTTATGATTAACAGTGGATGAATATGCTGATTGACAATTGAATTTACATTTATCTAAAATTAGTTGTCAACATGAAATAATTTACAATTGATTGTGTGTTTAGTATTTACATGTGATTTCTATACTTAGTGATGACAACTGGGTACTATCTGTAACGATTAATAGTGAATTTTACATTTATTTATTAACAATAGATTTTGCATTTAAAATTTAAAAGTGAAGTGCACATTTATTTATTAACTTAATTTTCATTTAGCAAACAAAATGGGTTGTTTTTTTCCCTGGTTGTTTTGAATAGCAATATCTCCTTTAATTTGTTTCTTTATTTAGAAATGTAATCTGTTTATTATTCTTCAATTGTACATGCAATTTTAGTAGAAGCTAAAGGTTAAATCCTAAAGATATTTAATGTTGTGGAGTCGGAGGTTTTGTATTTTATATGACAAGACATGATAATTTATGCATTGTTTCTAATCCTTCAATATTCTGATTCTAAAATATAATCTACTAGAACGTCACATGAATAACAATTTCATTAAATTGAAGCATTCAACTTTGTCGTCTTAGCTCAGACTGGAAAGCACGCCAGTAAAATATTAGTTGTAGAATGTGATTGGAATTGTACCGCATTCAGGACATGTACTCAAACAAGCACAATCACGTTTCTAGCTTAATTCTGAAACGTCACATTCAGTCTCAAAATATGAATAAGTGGGAACTGAAGCAAGGAAATTCAAATTTGTCAAATTTGTGATAATCAGTGTCAGATGTAACCACTAACGGGACAAAAAGGGAAATTTAGTTACTAAAGATATTAGATGTTTGAGGAAAGCGACTAAGTACTGGTCAACACAAAAACGAGATGGTTATGGTTGGTCGAAGGCCCCGGTATCATTATCATAATCATCATTGAGTGCCGTCTCAACATCGAAGGTTGGCTACCATGGAGCGCCATTCCACTCTGTCTCTTGCTTTTATGGTGCAGATTGTCATAGGCTGACTTGTCCATCTTTTGATGTTACTCGTCCATGTTAGTCTTGGTCTACCTCTGCCTCTTTTACCTTGTATTTTCCCTTTCAATATTACTTTTATTTGGCTGTTGTGTCTTTTAACATGACCCAAAAATTTCATTTGTCTTGGTCTAATTTTGTTTAGTAGTTCTCATTTCATTTTTAGTTCTTTTAAAACTTCCTCGTTTGTTTTCTTTTCTTTCCATCCAATTCTACCTATTCTTCTATAAATCCACATTTCAAAGGCTTCATTTTTCTGGTCTGTTTTCTGGTCTAACGTCCATGTTTCTGCACCATACAGGAATATTGAGAAGATGTAACATTTTGCTATTCTTAGTTTTAGCCCTGGTGTTATTTGTTTTGATGTTAGTATATTTTTCATGGCATTGAAATTACTTTTTGTCATACCTATTCTTTTGTTTATTTCAGTCGTACATTCTCCATCACTGGTTATAGTATGTCCCAGGCAGTTGTAGTTCTGAACTGTCTCTAGATGTATTCCTTCCACTTTGATATTTAATTGTAGGTCTTGAGAATTTTCTTTGTTTATGATCATAGTTTTAGTCCTTTTGATATTCATATCTAGTCCATATTTTTTGCTTGTCATGTTTATTACATCAAGTAATTGTTGTAGATCTTTAGGATTTTATGCTGGTAGTACAGTATCATCAGCATATCTTAGGTTATTGATTATCTTCCCATTAATGTTTAGGCCTGGCATCTCAGTGATGTTTTTAAAGATTTGCTCAGTGTATGAATTGAACAAGCTTGGTGATAGGATGCATCCTTGTCTTACTCCTCTTTTTATATCAATGGGTGTAGAGTTCTCCTTGTTATATTTTATTATTGCTGTTTGCTCCCAGTACAAATTACATATCAGTCGTATGTCTGTGCCATCCAGATGTATATCTTTTAGGCAGTCTATAAGTTGATTATGGTGTATTCTATCAAATGCTTTGGTGTAGTCTATGAAGCAGACATATATTGGTTTGTTTACTTCTATGTACTTTTCAATCAATGTCCTCATGCTGAATATGGCTTCTTTTGTCTCACTGTTTTTCCTGTATCACTGCAAACGAATTAAAACCCATAATTGCTCAACCGCCCACGCCAGTGGAATCATCTGAATTAAAACTCCTCTCATCTAAGGATCCAAAAAAAGAAAGGCAGCTACAGTCCCCATCATAGCAGCTACAACACACGAAAAAAAAACATAAGGTCAAGTGGCACAGAAAATGAACGCAGCTGAACTGTCGTTCGCCATACTATGTCATCACTTATCGTACATAATCGCAATATCAAATCACGATACGGATGAAAAACACAGCTCACGGTGTGCACAGAACATTAAACTCAGTAGCTCCTGAAGCAAGCCGGACTTGGGATATGAGGAAACTGCAACAAGGAACACTTTTAAGACTGAGCCTCAATGGTTCTTGCTGCCTATCCGCCATATTGACCGATATGTCAATGATGACATCTATAGCTATCAACACAGAACACACTATTGTGCACACTGTAGAGAATTTCAGATCACATGCATGAAATCCGCTTCACCGGCGAAGATCCCAACAGTGGAACTTCCTATCTATACACTTATCGGCATTGGAAAGATAGAATTAACCATCGTTCCGGCAAAAAACGTAACGGTGAACGTTGACGCAAACGTGACTGCACCATCTTGAAACCGGAAGTAAAAAAACGAGATGTTTGAGGTTAGCGACTGAACTACTAGTCAACACAAAAACGAGATGTTTGAGGAAAGTGGCTTAAATAATAGCTATTACAAATAAGGGGCACATTACAATAGTGATCATGTACCAGCTGTGGGAAAACTTAGAGTAAAATTAAAACCAGCAAAACGAGCCTCAGTTAACATCAAGTTATATTTAGATTTACTCATACCAGACAAGGGATTACAAGACAAATATAACATCACAATTCAGAACCGGTACAATGCCTATAGAGAAGATACAAAGTATTGATGAACATTAGGGAAATGCTAAAAGAATCAATGGAACAAACATCAAAAGAGTTCATACTACTCATAAGGACAAATTCAAGAAATAAATGGATGACATATGTCATTTTAACAGTTAATGGATAAAAGAAGAAGAAATAATGGAAACTAGGATGAGTATAAGAGAACAAATACAGAAATTGTAATAAAATGCAATGAAGCAAAAGAAGCATGGCTAAAACAGAGATGCAAGGAGATTGAAACGCAACAAAAAGGTGATGCCAAAGCTATATGCAAACAAATTGAAGAATTAACATAAAGAATATGAAAGAAAAACGCAATAAAAAACTGAATGGTTAAGATCAAAGGAAGGAAAACTGTTGATTCAACAAAAAGGCATAAGGGCATGATAGACAAAATACATTCAAGATCTTTATAATGATGAACGAACAGAAGTAAATATTAAGGATATTGTGGAAGGACCAGAAATACTCAAAAAATTAGAAGAGGCCTTATGTAATATGAAAACAGGAAAAGCTTTAATATAACTAAAGTAGATATGAAAGCCATAGGTGAGTTTGGAATAGAAATAATAACACAAATATTAAATGATATCTAAAACAGTAGATATATATCATAAGACCTGCTAAAATCAACATTGATAGTCCTACCAAAGAAATCTTGTGCGATGGAATGCTATGATCATCGCACAATAAGCTTTATGAGTCGTATGACTAAGATATTACTAAGAATCATCATGCGAAGAGTGTGAAACAAAATCAGTCCAAAAATTAGCGATGAACAGTGTGGTTTTGTTGGAAGGTAAAGGAACAAGCAATGCCATCTATAACATAAGATCTTTAGTAGAAAGAGCCATAGAGGTGAAAGCAGATCTATACCTATGCTTCATAGATTATACCAATGCATTTAGCAAAGTAAAGCACCAAAAGATATCAACATCTTAGAAAGCTTAAACGTAGGCAGTATAGATCTAAGAATAATAGAGAACATGCACTGGCAACAAACGGCGGCCATAAGAACTGGAAATCAATTGGGGAATGTTTCAAGAAATAAAACAGGGTGTTAGACAAGGTTGTGTGCTGTCACCAGATTTGTTTAATATGTATAGAGAGATATTATTCTAAGATACAAAAGGGGCATGCCTGGAATAAAAATCTGAGACCATAATATAAAGAATTTTCAGAATGACGATTCAGAATGACTCGGGCAAAAGCAGCTTTCCAAAAAATGAGGAAGATGGTTGTACAATCTATTTTTTATAATAGAAACAACAAAAAGAGTTCTTAAATGTTTAGTAGAGCCAGTCTTAACATATGGAAGTGAATCATGGACAATAGGACAACAGACAAGAAAATCACTGCAGGCTGAAGAAATGTGGTATTACAGAAGAATGTTGAGAATACCATGGACAGCTAAGAAGCAGTAATGAAAACGTTATGAAAGAGGCCAAAAGCAAAAAGAGAGCTAATTTCCAATATTAGGAAGAAACAATGTTCATTGTTTTGCCCATGTTATGAGAAAGGAACAGCTGGAATATATTGTAACAAGTAGAAAAATCGTGGGACAAAGAGATAGAGGGTAGCAAAGAGAAAAGATACCAGACAGCTTAAGAGAATGGCTTGGCAGAAGGTCAAGAACGGAAATTATAAATAACTGTCAAGATCGAAAGTTGTGGAGAGACATGATCACCTACGCCAGCAGACCAGGTACTTGATGAAGATTATGATTCTTTAGCACTCAAAAAATAATTGCTCAATCGAATAATGCAAAATTGATGTTATATGTATCCTTACCACTGGCGATAAGACAATTAAAATTCCTTGCCATAGAATATCTATTTTCCTATATTAAAATTTTTTTTTGTATTGACATACTTCATCTGATAATACTACTAATGTAAATGACGGTTGTACAAATAGTTTTGCATCGTTTGGAATTGATTTTAATTTTAATTCACTCAAACTAATTACCTTTTCGCGTAATACAAAATTATTTTTATTTCTTTTCTTTTTTTTATCTCGAGCATTTACGTTTTTAAATTTCTTTTCTACTTCGCTCATGAACTCTTTATCGCTCGCTCTTAGTAGGACATTACGTGGGCGTCTTGTTGTAATTTACAGCAGTCTGCGTTATTTGACCTTTTTGGCCAAAACATCCCTCATCAGCATGACTTATTTTAGTATTGGGTTGTCGTCCCTCTTGATCCATTCTCAAATCGCTTGATCAGACTGGCACCGAAAAAAGGCGGCGTACATTCTTGATAAATCTGGTTCACGGTCAGCTTTGGGTCACAAACTATCTTCAGTTCTGATGCTAGCAATACTTCTCGCTAGTAATAGTAGTTGTCAGTCATAGTTGACTATGGATTTTGCAGCACTTCTAGGAAATGTTACCTTTTTTTTTTATTTCGGCGGGTATCCTATTTTTTTTATGATTATATTTGCTTCTTGCTTGAGTTTGAGCATTAGAATGTGTTTCCAAAACTTGCGATCTGTAGATATCGCATCCCTGGCTGCTGGGTTTATCTTTGGAGTCTTCCTTGTTTACACATGTCTATAAATCGGAGTTTTGGGCGCCCCCTAATTCTTTTGCCATCTGTTAGTTTGTCTAAAGAGTATATCATTTTGGTATCGGCCATATGTCATACGGTGTAAGTAACCAAGCCAGCGAAACCTACGTTGTTTGAGCAGCGTATAGATGATGTTCGAGAGGCCAGTGCGAGTAAGGGGGTCCCACGTTTGTCGCTGTGTCCTTTTAGGTGATATCAAGAACAGATAAGTGCTCTGTGCACACCGTGAGCTGTGTGTCTCATCCGTTTTGATCCTGCTTCAATATCCCGCTTGTTTACGATGAATGATGATATCGTTTGACAGGGAACAGTTGGCTGTGTGTCACTTTCTGCGCGGTTTCGCCTTTATGTCTTTTAGCGTGTGCTGAGAGTAATTCGGATGATTCCACTGGCACGGGCGGTTGAGCAATTATGGATTTTAATTCGTTTGCTGTGATACCGAGGCCTTCCATAACCAATAACCAATAATCAAGAACAGAGTGCTGACATTGCATATGGAATGCATTTAGCCTTTCTCTCAGCCTTCTCCCTAGTATGGATTTGGGATATTGTGAATGAATATGGGTTATGGACCTAGAAAATGAATTAGACACTCGTATGTCAAGATGTGGTGAATTAGGCTTATTTTAAATTCATAAGTTTTTATACATTTATTTTGATCGCGTTTATATATAACATCATTTACTTCATTAAGAGTAATTACAGGATGTTGCCTGACATAGGGTAGTTAACGTATTCTTTCATGCAATCAACAGAAATTTAATTACAATCAACAAGGACTTACTACTACTTATATCTCGTGGCATGCATGGGTATAATATGTATAATATATATAAATATTAGAGAAACTACCCTATTCTAAAGCAAGTATTGATAAATGGTATTGTAGTAATCCGTAAATAACTGAATGGAAATAACAGTAGCAATTATATTCGTCATTATAGTTGCGACACTATTAATTCATTAAGATTATGCCCTACGGTCTAAATTCTATTGACTAAAGTATTATCTCCTAGACCTGTTTCCTGTTTTGGTGTATAGATAATATATTGGCCGGGTGCCTTTCTTCAGTTAGTGAGATTGCTTTCACCATTCAGCGTGCCATATCTGTCCCCAGGGAACGAGCAATCTATTCATAGCGTCACAGCTTCTACTATCATGAATAATTGGGTTTGTGAATGGCAGGAGGGTATGTAGGTGGGGTAGGTCGTATGTTGGTCTGAATGAGATAGATATGGTGTGAATGGGATAGATATGGTCTGAATGGGATAGATAATATGTGTTTGTGATTGAGATGTTGGGTTGTTGTGGGTGGGAGAATGATTGAGTGGTGGGACAGATAATGTGTGTTTGTGTTTGAGATGTTGGGTTGTTGTGGGTAAGAGAATGATTGAGTGGTGGGACAGATAATGTGTGTTTGTGATTGAGATGTTGGGTTGTTGTGGGTGGGAGAATGATTGAGTGGTGGGACAGATAATGTGTGTTTGTGATTGAGATGTTGGGTTGTTGTGGGTAAGAGAATGATTGAGTGGTGGGACAGATAATGTGTGTTTATGTTTGAGATGTCATGTTGTTGTGGGTGAGGAATGATTGAGTAGTGGGACAGATAATGTGTGTTTGTGTTTGAGATGTCAGGTTGTTGTGGGTAAGAGAATGATTGAGTGGTGGGACAGATAATGTGTGTTTGTGTTTGAGATGATGTCGGGTTGTTGTGGTTGAGAGAATGATTGAGTGGAGGGACAGATAATGTGTGTTTGTGTTTGAGATGTTGGGTTGTTGTGGGTAAGAGAAAGATTGAGTGGTGGGACAGATAATGTGTGTTTGTGTTTGAGATGTTGGGTTGTTGTGGGTAAGAGAATGATTGAGTGGTGGGACAGATAATGTGTGTTTGTGTTTGAGATGTTGGGTTGTTGTGGGTAAGAGAAGGATTGAGTGGTGGGACAGATAATGTGTGTTTTTGTTTGAGATGATGTCAGGTTATTGTGGTTGAGAGAATGATTGAGTGGTGGGACACACAATACGTGTTTGTGTTTGAGATGTCGGGTTGTTGTGGGTAAGAGAATGATTGAGTAGTGGGACAGATAATGTGTGTTTGTGTTTGAGATGTTGGGTTGTTGTGGGTAAGAGAATGATTGAGTGGTGGGACAGATAATGTGTGTTTGTGTTTGAGATGTCAGGTTGTTGTGGGTAAGAGAATGATTGAGTGGTGGGACATATAATGTGTGTTTGTGTTTGAGATGTCAGGTTGTTGTGGGTAAGAGAATGATTGAGTGGTGGGACAGATAATGTGTGTTTATGTTTGAGATGTCAGGTTGTTGTGGGTAAGAGAACGATTGAGTGGTGGGACAGATAATGTGTGTTTATGTTTGAGATGTCATGTTGTTGTGGGTGAGGAATGATTGAGTAGTGGGACAGATAATGTGTGTTTGTGTTTGAGATGTTGGGTTGTTGTGGGTAAGAAAATGATTGAGTGGTGGGACAGATAATGTGTGTTTGTGTTTGAGATGATGTCGGGTTGTTGTGGTTGAGAGAATGATTGAGTGGTGGGACAGATAATGTGTGTTTGTGTTTGAGGTGTTGGGTTGTTGTGGGTAAGAGAATGATTGAGTGGTGGGACAGATAATGTGTGTTTGTGTTTGAGATGTTGGCTTGTTGTGGGTAAGAGAATGATTGAGTGGTGGGACAGATAATGTGTGTTTGTGTTTGAGATGATGTCGGGTTGTTGTGGTTGAGAGAATGATTGAGTGGTGGGACAGATAATGTGTGTTTGTGTTTGAGATGTTGGGTTGTTGTGGGTAAGAGAATGATTGAGTGGTGGGGCAGATAATGTGTGTTTGTGTTTGAGATGTTGGGTTGTTGTGGGTAAGAGAATGATTGAGTGGTGGGACAGATAATGTGTGTTTGTGTTTGAGATGTTGGGTTGTTGTGGGTAAGAGAAGGATTGAGTGGTGGGACAGATAATGTGTGTTTTTGTTTGAGATGATGTCAGGTTATTGTGGTTGAGAGAATGATTGAGTGGTGGGACACACAATACGTGTTTGTGTTTGAGATGTCGGGTTGTTGTGGGTAAGAGAATGATTGAGTAGTGGGACAATAAATGTGTGTTTGTGTTTGAGATGTTGGGTTGTTGTGGGTAAGAGAATGATTGAGTGGTGGGACAGATAATGTGTGTTTGTGTTTGAGATGTCAGGTTGTTGTGGGTAAGAGAATGATTGAGTGGTGGGACAGATAATGTGTGTTTATGTTTGAGATGTCAGGTTGTTGTGGGTGAGAGAATGATTGAGTAGTGGGACAGATAATGTGTGTTTGTGTTTGAGATGTTGGGTTGTTGTGGGTAAGAGAATGATTGAGTGGTGGGACAGATAATGTGTGTTTTTGTTTGAGATGTCAGGTTGTTGTGGGTAAGAGAATGATTGAGTGGTGGGACATATAATGTGTGTTTATGTTTGAGATGTCAGGTTGTTGTGGGTAAGAGAATGATTGAGTGGTGGGACAGATAATGTGTGTTTATGTTTGAGATGTCATGTTGTTGTGGGTAAGAGAATGATTGAGTGGTGGGACAGATAATGTGTGTTTATGTTTGAGATGTCATGTTGTTGTGGGTGAAGAATGATTGAGTAGTGGGACAGATAATGTGTGTTTGTGTTTGAGATGTCAGGTTGTTGTGGGTAAGAGAATGATTGAGTGGTGGGACAGATAATGTGTGTTTATGTTTGAGATGATGTCGGGTTGTTGTGGTTGAGAGAATGATTGAGTGGTGGGACAGATAATGTGTGTTTGTGTTTGAGATGTTGGGTTGTTGTGAGTAAGAGAATGATTGAGTGGTGGGACAGATAATGTGTGTTTGTGTTTGAGATGATGTCGGGTTGTTGTGGTTGAGAGAATGATTGAGTGGTGGGACAGATAATGTGTGTTTGTGTTTGAGATGTTGGGTTGTTGTGATGTAAGAGAATGATTGAGTGGTGGGACATATAATGTGTGTTTGTGTTTGAGATGTTGGGTTGTTGTGGGTAAGAGAATGATTGAGTGGAGGGACAGATAATGTGTGTTTGTGTTTGAGATGTTGGGTTGTTGTGGGTAAGAGAAGGATTGAGTGGTGGGACAGATAATGTGTGTTTTTGTTTGAGATGATGTCAGGTTATTGTGGTTGAGAGAATGATTGAGTGGTGGGACACACAATACGTGTTTGTGTTTGAGATGTTGGGTTGTTGTGGGTAAGAGAATGATTGAGTAGTGGGACAGATAATGTGTGTTTGTGTTTGAGATGTTGGGTTGTTGTGGGTAAGAGAATGATTGAGTGGTGGGAAAGATAATGTGTGTTTGTGTTTGAGATGTTGGGTTGTTGTGGGTAAGAAAATGATTGAGTGGTGGGACACACAATACGTGTTTGTGTTTGAGATGTCGGGTTGTTGTGGGTATAGAATGATTGAGTGGTGGGACAGATAATGTGTGTTTGTGTTTGAGATGCTGTCGAGTTGTTATGGGTAAGAGAATAATTGAGTTGGACAGATAATGTGTGTTTTTGTTTGAAATGATGTCGGGTTGTTGTGGGTAAGAGAATGATTGAATGGGAATGTATGTGAAAAACGTACCCTCTTCTCTCTCGTGCTCCATTACTCATATTCATATTCAGCTTTAAAAGGATGCGAAGTTTATATAATTATATCGCTGTTTACAGCACGCTGCAATATCTGCGCCTTTCTGCCCAAACCATTCGTTTCCACGGTACTGACATCATGCAGATAACTTACCCTTTAATATGTCGGTGTTTTAAAAAAAATAAGGACATTAGCAAAGTATTCCCCATACACGACTTTCGAGGCGTGACGACGTTTTTACTGTCTGCATTTGTTTTCAGCGTAGTATTTATTGGTTACGGGTTTGCTTTCCTTATTTGATCTCTCACTGTTTGACCAAACTGTTTCATGCGTCACATCAGAACATGAAATATGATTTGATGTTCTCCGGTGCATTCTTCCTGATCGAAGTAGTCAGCTCTAAGTTGCTGATCGATTTCGGTACAATCACTTTCTTCATGAACACAATGTTTGATGAAGAGTGTTTTGTAGTGAGAGTGTGTTGAAGGTCTACAGTGTTGTTTGTTTATTATAGTGTATAGAGTGAATGAGAGTGTGTTGAAGGTCTACAGTGTTGTTTGTTTAATATAGTTTATAGAGTGAATGAGAGTGTGCTGAAGGTCTACAGTGTTGTTTGTTTAATATAGTTTAGAGAGTGAGTGAGAGTGTGCTGAAGGTCTACAGTGTTGTTTGTTTAATATAGTTTAGAGAGTGAATGAGAGTGTGCTGAAGGTCTACAGTGTTGTTTGTTTAATATAGTTTATAGAGTGAATGAGAGTGTGTTGAAGGTCTACATTGTTGTCTGTTTAATATAGTTTAGAGAGTGAGTGAGAGCCTTTTTGTAAAAAAATAATGGGTAGCTAGAGAATGTGCGTGCTTCAAAGAGATTTGTAGTGGAAAAGGGTATGTTTTAAAAGAGTGTATAGGAGAAAGAGTATATTTCAAAGAGACTGCAGAGATTCTCTAGTATGTCACCTATATCTATTACTCCAACTCTACGACACATCTATCTTTCCTCCTCTCTAGTATGTCACCTATATCTATTACTCCACTCTACGACACCTCTATCTTTCCTCCTCTCTAGTCTGCCCCCTATATCAATTACTCCACTCTACGACACCTCTATCTTTCCTCCTCTCTAGTCTGTCCCCTATATCTATTACTCCACTCTAGGACACCTTTATCTTTCCTCCTCTCTAGTCTGTCCCCTATATCTATTACTCCACTCTACGACACATCTATCTTTCCTCCTCTCTAGTCTGTTTCTTGCGCCTTTTGTATGCGTCTGTTTCGTGCGCACACGGATCAGTTTTTGGAAACATCTGCTACTACGTGCTGTGTACGCACATTTTCACTTTTGTGCACGCGCACGAACCCCGTGCGCACTTTCATTCTTTCAGAAAAAGATTCTTCTTTGATCTTTATCATCCTCATCGAGTGTCATTTCCGGAATGAAGGTTGGCTAACATGAAACGCCATTCCGCTCTGTCTCTTGCTTTTATGGTGCAGATTGCCATAGGTTTATTTGTCCATCTTTTGATGTTACTCGTCCATGTTAGTCTTGGTCTGCCTCTGCCTCTTTTACTCTGTATTTTCCCTTCCATGATTACTTTTAGTGGGTTATTGTATCTTTTAACATGGCCCAAAAATCTAATTTGTCTTGTTTGAATTGTATTTAGTAGTTCTCTTTCCATTTTTAGTTGTTTTAAGACTTCATCGATTTTTTTTCTTTTCTTTTCATCCAATTCTACTTCTCGGATATATCCACATTTCAAAGGCTTCAATTCTCTGTTCTGTTTTCTTGTCTAATGTCCATGTTTCTGCACCATATAGGAATGTTGAGAAGACATAACATTTTGCTATTCTTAGTTTCAGCCCTGGTGTTATTTGTTTTGATGTTAGTGTGTTCTTCATGACATTAAAATTACTTTTTGCCATTCCTATTCTTTTGTTTATTTCAGTTGTACATTTTCTATCACTGGTTATAGTATGTCCAAGGTAGTTGTAGTTCTGAAATGTCTCCAGGTCTATTCCTTCAATTTTTATATCCACTTGCGGGTTTTGAGTATTTTATTTGTTTATGATCATAGTTTTAGTCTTTTTGATATCTTAGATCTTACAGGGAACTTTTTATTAATATTTTATTCTCCTTTACTTTTCATTTCTCTTTCTAGATCGATTTTTAAATTATTCATTTTTTATTTTAAATATATATTTGTACGTATGTTGTATGTTTGTTCCTGCTGAAAGCCTTTGCGTTGAAACGTCGTTCTGATTTGTGATGTCCACGTGTTACGCGAAACTTTAACCTATCCATTTTTTTCTATACATTTTTTTTCATTTCTCCCATTTTTAAGAGACTGGGTAGGAGAAATAGCATGCAACAAAGACACTGATAGGATAAAGAGTGTTTCAAAAAAGACTTGGTAGGAGAACAAGTATATATCAAAGAGACTACACAGGATAAAGTGCATATTTTAAATAGACTGAGTAGGTGAAAAAATATGTTTCAAAGAAGACTGGGTAGGAGAAAGAATATGTTTCATTGAGACTTGGTAGAGCAAAGAGCAGGTTTCAAAAAAAACTTCGTAGGAGAAAGAGTAAACATTTAAAAGAAAACTTGTGGAAGGTTATCCGTATGTTGTTGTTGACGGAATGCAACGAGCTGATGCGGGCAGGTTGCCCTTTGACTCATTTGATGTGGCGGGTCGTAATGGCTTTCTTGACATTCCCGGCTCTTACTGGAGAGGTTGGAGTTCGTCTATCCAGGCCCTGCTGGGAAACTACTAGCCCAGCCCAGAGATACTGCAATACTGGGTCTTCTATATCAGTAACAGCCACCACTACAGGGAACACGGCGATCCTAGCTTCTGTTAGCCAGTCTCTTTTGACGCAGACTGTCACCAGGGAAGACCTCGAGGAGGTACAACTGCTAGGTCTTGGTCAGCTGATGGTGCACCGACCCTGCTATAGCGACTGCAGATCACAGGTGCTTCTGCTTCCCCACCCGTATGTTTATAAGGGAATATGTGGGAGGGAATGTGTGTGTGTACCTGACATAGTAAGATTTGTTGACGAATGTTTGAAGTAAATATCGTGAAAAAAGAGACAGTGAGAGAAAGATACAATGAGAGAGAGAAAGCGCATACAGAGAATGTGTATGTATGTATGTATGTATGTATGTATGTATGTATGTATGTATGTATGTATGTGTGTATGCATGTGTGTATGTATGTACTCGTATGTATATATATGTATGTATGTATGTATATATATGTATGTATGTATGTAAGTGTGTATGTATGTATGTATGCATGTATGCATGTATGTATGTATGCATGTATGTATGATTGCATGTATGTATGTATGTATGTATGTATGTATGTATGTATGTATGCATGTATGTATATATGTATGTATGTATGTATGTATGTATGTATGCATGTATGTATGTATGCATGTATGCATGTTTATATGTATGTATGTATATATGTATGTATGCATGTATGCATGTTTATATGTATGTATGTATATATGTAAGTAGTATACAAGGGTCCATTTGACTATTATTTGGCCCGTAAATTAACAAAGATATATAGTGTGGTGCGCAGCGCACCACATGTACATGAGAGACAGGGGGAGTTAACCATGCCATTTCGTGTCGGGATGTTGACCTCTAGGCCAGGTGACCCCGGAAGTGCGCTGTTTATGTCTGGTGTGTGCTGACTTTGGAGCGCTTGGTGTACTTGAGCGATAGTGATAGGTTAGTAGATTATACAACATCAATGAAAAACGATCAATATAAGACAGAAGACAAAGATATATTTTATTCTTTTATTATCTCAATAGATGTATAACATACATTGATATTATATAACATTACAAAAATATTCAGTACAGTGAGTCAATATATAGTACAAGGATAACATTTATTTATAGATAGGTAGTTGGATGTCTGCTTAGCGTTGTGTCATAAATGAATCATAAGGGGTGAAACTGTTAGAGATTCCTGGTTAGGCTAAGCTGGTAGTGTAAAGAGTTAAATATCTAGAGGCGTAGTCGAGACGTTATCATCAGCTACCTTTCTTTTTATATAGAAATAGGAAAGAGCATTTCTTGTTTGACTGTAGGAAAATATAGAATTATTTAAGACTTTGAAACCTACATTTTTTCCACCCTTGGCCTTTTGCGTGGCGAGAACCTCTAAAAACATATCTTTATCTAATTTGTTGTGTTGCTTGCTTAGCCCTTTACAACTGATTTTATCGTAATCCCCACTACAATGGTACGTCTTACTACATAAGCTAACAAGAGCTGTCCCTTCGTACTCTAGTTTAAAAAGCCCAGGCGTTCGTTTGGTGTACGCTTTAATACCCTTACAGTTTATACATTCTGTTTTGCTAGTATGTTCATCGCAGCAATGGGTGTATGGAGGTCGCCTAGTGTGTAATAAGGGCTGTATAGGGGTCGGCTAGTATGTCGTGATGGGTGTACGGAGGTCGTCTAGTGTGTCATATTGGGTGTATAGAGGGCGTTTAGTGTGTCATGATGGTTGTATAGGGGTCGTCTAGTGTGTCATGATGGTTGTATAGGGGTCGTCTTGTGTGTCATGATGGTTGTATAGGGGTCGTCTAGTGTGCCGTGATGGGTGTACGGAGGTCGTTTAGTGTGTCATATTGGGTGTATAGAGGGCGTTTAGTGTGTCATGATGGTTGTATAGGGATCGTCTAGTGTGTCATGATGGTTGTATAGGGGTCGTCTAGTGTGCCGTGATGGGTCAATGGAAGTCGGCTAGTATGTCGTGATGGGTGTACGGAGGTCGTCTAGTGTGTCATATTGGGTGTATAGAGGGCGTTTAGTGTGTCATGATGGTTGTATAGGGATCGTCTAGTGTGTCATGATGGTTGTATAGGGGTCGTCTAGTGTGCCATGATGGGTACATGGAGGTCGGCTAGTATGTCGTGATGGGTGTACGGAGGTCGTCTAGTGGGGTATGATGGTTGTATGGAGGTCGTCTAGTGTGTCATATTGGGTGTATAGAGGGCGTTTAGTGTGTCATGATGGTTGTATAGGGGTCGTTTAGTGTATCGTGAGGGGTGTATGGAGGTCGTCTACTGTGTCGTGAGGGGTGTATGGAGGTCATCTGGTGTGGTATGTAGGGTGTATGGAGGTCATCTAGTGTGATATAAGGCTGTATGCCGGGCGTCTAGTGTGACATGAGGGCTGTATACCGGTCGCCTAGTGTGGTATGTGTGGTGTATGGCGGTTGTCTGGTATATCATACTTTAATCAACCAATAAGAAAAATGAAGGAACATTACATTCAACATTACTTATCTTAACTACTTTACATCAATACAGTTGAATAACGTGTTATCGTTAAGTCTTACCATACTTTAAGAGAAAACATTCAAACTTACAGCGTAAAATATAGTCTCAATCATCTACACCGAATATAACATGTTATCGATAAGCCTTAACATACTTTAAGAGAAAACAAGCCAACTTACGGTGCAAAACTCCGCTAGTGTGAACAGTAACTTTCCTTGAATCAATCAAACTTATAACGCCGTCTAGTTTAAATATAACCTGGTAAGAAATGAATAAATTAGCCAATCAGCGAGTGACTATGCCATCATCGCTTGATATCGGGATTAACCAATCAGAGAAGAGTATTAACATAGGAGGCGTGGCGAAGAAATGGCTGACAGGTGGATTAACCAATCAGAAAAGCGCGTTAGCCCAAGCGTAGGTAGTGGCTGTCGGGTCAGCAGTGGGGGAAAAATACGGGGTGGTGGGTTACTTGAACTCGTTTTGACCCCTGAGGCAATTCCAGAAGAGTTCTATGACCTCATTTTGACCACTGAAGGCTTTAATACCAAGGTTTCCCACTTCAACGAACGACATACATCATTAAAGGTGATTACTTCAGCTCTTAGACTTTGGAGTTCCATATCTTTATCACTTCAACGAATGACAGACAACAGTAAAGATGATCATTTCAGGTAAGAAAACTTAGTTCCAAACCCTAAAATTTTGGTTCATACTCACAAAGTTGAACACAAACTCTACAAATTTAGGCCCAAAGTTGTAATTGTTAGACACGGCAGTCGTAAATGTTATATGCAAAGTCCAAAAGTTTGTCAAAAAGATAACCTAAACTCAAAATAGTTAGACACAAAGCCCAACAATTTATACGCAAAGTCTAAAAAAGTTACTCTAAAAGACAACTAATGTAACTCTTAATCCCAAAATTTCGGCTCATATGCACAAAGTTGAACACGAACTCTACAAATTTAGTCCCAAAGTCGTAATTGTTAGACACGAAAGTCGTAAATGTTATATTCAAATCCAAAAGTTTGTTAAAAAGACAACCCAAACTCAAAATAGTTAGACACAAAACCCAACAATTTATAGGCAAAGTCCAAAAAGTTACTCCAAAAGACAACTAATGTAACACTTAACCCCAAAATTGCGTCTCATAACCAAACAGTTGAACTCAAAACCATAAAAATTTAGTCCCAAAGTGATACTAGTTCGACACAAAAGTCGTAAATATTATATACAAAGTCTAAAAGTTTGTCAAAAAGACAACCCAAACTCAGAATAGTTAGACACAAAACCCAACATTTTATAGGCAAAGTCCAAAAAGTTACTCCAAAAGACAACTAATGTAACACTTAACCCCAAAATTTCGTCTCATAACCAAACAGTTGAACTCAAAACCCTAAAAATTTAGTCCCAAAGTGATACTAGTTCGACACAAAAGTCGTAAATGTTATATACAAAGGCCAAAACTTTGTCAAAAAGACAACCCAAACTCAGAATAGTTAGACACGAAAGTCATAAATGTTATATGCAAAGTCCAAAATTTTGTCAAAAAGACAACCCAAACTCAGAATATTTAGACACAAAAGACCAAATAGTTACATTCAAAGTCCAAAAGTTTGTCAAAAAGACAACCCAAACTCAAAAGTTTGTCAAAAAGACAACCCAAACTCAAAATAGTTAGACATGAAAGGTCAAAAAGGTATACTCAAAGTCCAAAATGTTACTTCAAAAGACAACTAATATAACAACAAGCCCCAAAACTTCGTCTCATAACCAAAAAGTTGAACTCAAAACCCTAAAAAATGTCCACTTATCAACCAAAGTCTTTAATACAGCTGAGAAAACCCTAATAAATAATTACAATTTACTAAAAATGTTGCCCTTGATGATAGTTGCGACTGTGTCTAAATCATTATTGAAAATATTCATAGAACTCTAGTAAAAACCAAGCACACTAAAACACCACATTGAAAGAATGAACTTAAAGTTCACGCCCCTGTCACAACTCTGCTAAGAAAAGTACTGCGAAGCATGAAAGTTATGTCCCCTGCTATAACTCTACTAAACGAAAGTATTACCAAACACGTAGGTTACACTACTACCATAACCCACTAAGAAAAACAAGATTTTGCTTAAAATACCACATTTATGATTGTTACGCCCCTTGTCCCTTTATGAGGGGACGCCCATGAAACTGTTAGAAATAGTAAATTTAACCTAGTGGCATACCCCAGATGTTATATTAGACATCCCCGTATCAAAAATTTAATTAAAACTCACTTTTAGGGTTGTTACGCCCCTTGACCCTTTATGAGGGGACGCCCATGAAACTGTTAGAAATAGTAAATTTACACTCTAGGGTTACTCAAAACTTTATTTTAGTCATCCACATAGCAAAAATTTACTTAAAACTCACTTTTATGGTTGTTACCCCCGACCCATTTTTGAGGGCTACGCCCATGAAACTGTTAAAAATAGTCAATTTAACATATAGACATACCCCAAACTTTATATTAAGCATCCCCATATCAAGAATTTACATAAAAACAACGTTTGAAATTACTACCCCTGTACCCATTTTTGGCGGTTACGCCCATGAATTCGATAAAAAAATGAAATTTAACATCTAGACATACCCCAAACTTTATATTAAGCATCCCCATATCAAGAATTTACATAAAAACAACGTTTGAAATTACTACCCCTGTACCCATTTTTGGCGGTTACGCCCATGAAATCGATAAAAAATTGAAATTTAACCTATTGGTATACCCCAAACTTTATAATAAACATCCCCAAATCAAGAATTTACATAAAAACAACGTTTGAAATTACTACCCCTGTACCCATTTTTGGCGGTTACGTCCATTAAACTGTTAAAAATAGTAAATTTAACATATAGACATACCCCAAACTTTATATTTAGCATCCCCGTATCAAGAAGTTACATAAAAACACCTTTTGAAATTACTACCCCAGTACCCATTTTTGGCGGTTACGCCCATGAAACTGTTAAAAATAGTCAATTTACACTCTAGACATACCCCAAACTTCATTTTAGTCATCCCCATATCAAGAATTTACATAAAAATCACTTTTGAAATTACTACCCCTGTACCCATTTTTGGCGGTTACGCCCATGAAACTGTTAAAAATAGTCAATTTAACATCTAGACATACCCCAAACTTTATATTAAACATCTCCGTATCAAGAATTTACATAAAAACAACTTTTGAAATTACTACCCCTGTACCCATTTTTGGCGGTTACGCCCATGAAACTGTTAAAAATTGAAATTTAACATCTAGACATACTCCAAACTTTATATTAAGCATCCCCGTATCAAGAATTTACATAAAAACAACTTTTGAAATTACTACCCCCATACCCATTTTTGGCGGTTACGCCCATGAAATCGATAAAAATTGAAATTTAACCTATTGGTATACCTCAAACATAATATTTGACACGCCCATGTATCAAATTTGCCTGAAAAATCATCAAAAAATTAGTAGTATATATCTAGTGATAGGACCGTGGAAACTTCCGCCAGCGGCAGAATATTCCTTATATAAATAGTCTACCGGCAGATTTTTCCTGCCTCCAGGAATATTCCTTATATAAATAGTCTACCGGCAGATTTGTTTTTTCTTATATGAGAGTCTACCCGGCCAATCACTGGATATATACTACTATTTTTTTGATGATTTTTCAGGCAAATTTGATACATGGGCGTGTCAAATATTATGTTCGAGATATACCAATAGGTTAAATTTCAATTTTTATCGATTTCATGGGCGTAACCGCCAAAATAGGGTATGGGGGTAATAATTTCAAAAGTTGTTTTTATGTAAATTCTTGATACGGGGATGCTTAATATAAAGTTTGGAGTATGTCTAGATGTTAAATTTCAATTTTTAACAGTTTCATGGGCGTAACCGCCAAAAATGGGTACAGGGGTAGTAATTTCAAAAGTTGTTTTTATGTAAATTCTTGATACGGAGATGTTTAATATAAAGTTTGGGGTATGTCTAGATGTTAAATTGACTATTTTTAACAGTTTCATGGGCGTAACCGCCAAAAATGGGTACAGGGGTAGTAATTTCAAAAGTGATTTTTTTGTAAATTCTTGATATGGGGATGACTAAAATGAAGTTTGGGGTATGTCTAGAGTGTAAATTGACTATTTTTAACAGTTTCATGGGCGTAACCGCCAAAAATGGGTACTGGGGTAGTAATTTCAAAAGGTGTTTTTATGTAACTTCTTGATACGGGGATGCTAAATATAAAGTTTGGGGTATGTCTATATGTTAAATTTACTATTTTTAACAGTTTAATGGGCGTAACCGCCAAAAATGGGAACAGGGGTAGTAATTTCAAACGTTGTTTCTATGTAAATTCTTGATTTGGGGATGTTTATTATAAAGTTTGGGGTTTACCAATAGGTTTAAATTTCAATTTTTTATCGATTTCATGGGCGTAACCGCCAAAAATGGGTACAGGGGTAGTAATTTCAAACGTTGATTTTTATGTAAATTCTTGATATGGGGATGCTTAATATAAAGTTTGGGGTATGTCTATATGTTAAATTGACTATTTTTAACAGTTTCATGGGCGTAGCCCTCAAAAATGGGTCAGGGGGTAACAACCATAAAAGTGAGTTTTAAGTAAATTTTTGCTATGTGGATGACTAAAATAAAGTTTTGAGTAACCCTAGAGTGTAAATTTACTATTTCTAACAGTTTCATGGGCGTCCCCTCATAAAGGGTCAAGGGGCGTAACAACCCTAAAAGTGAGTTTTAATTAAATTTTTGATACGGGGATGTCTAATATAACATCTGGGGTATGCCACTAGGTTAAATTTACTATTTCTAACAGTTTCATGGGCGTCCCCTCATAAAGGGACAAGGGGCGTAACAATCATAAATGTGGTATTTTAAGCAAAATCTTGTTTTTCTTAGTGGGTTATGGTAGGAGTGTAACCTACGTGTTTGGTAATACTTTCGTTTAGTAGAGTTATAGCAGGGGACATAACTTTCATGCTTCGCAGTACTTTTCTTAGCAGAGTTGTGACAGGGGCGTGAACTTTAAGTTCATTCTTTCAACGTGGTGTTTTAGTGTGCTTGGTTTTTACTAGAGTTCTATGAATATTTTCAATAATGATTTAGACACAGTCGCAACTATCATCAAGGGCAACATTTTTAGTAAATTGTAATTATTTATTAGGGTTTTCTCAGCTGTATTAAAGACTTTGGTTGATAAGTGGACATTTTTTAGGGTTTTGAGTTCAACTTTTTGGTTATGAGACGAAGTTTTGGGGCTTGTTGTTATATTAGTTGTCTTTTGAAGTAACATTTTGGACTTTGAGTATACCTTTTTGACCTTTCATGTCTAACTATTTTGAGTTTGGGTTGTCTTTTTGACAAACTTTTGAGTTTGGGTTGTCTTTTTGACAAACTTTTGGACTTTGAATGTAACTATTTGGTCTTTTGTGTCTAAATATTCTGAGTTTGGGTTGTCTTTTTGACAAAATTTTGGACTTTGCATATAACATTTATGACTTTCGTGTCTAACTATTCTGAGTTTGGGTTGTCTTTTTGACAAAGTTTTGGCCTTTGTATATAACATTTACGACTTTTGTGTCGAACTAGTATCACTTTGGGACTAAATTTTTAGGGTTTTGAGTTCAACTGTTTGGTTATGAGACGAAATTTTGGGGTTAAGTGTTACATTAGTTGTCTTTTGGAGTAACTTTTTGGACTTTGCCTATAAAATGTTGGGTTTTGTGTCTAACTATTCTGAGTTTGGGTTGTCTTTTTGACAAACTTTTAGACTTTGTATATAATATTTACGACTTTTGTGTCGAACTAGTATCACTTTGGGACTAAATTTTTATGGTTTTGAGTTCAACTGTTTGGTTATGAGACGCAATTTTGGGGTTAAGTGTTACATTAGTTGTCTTTTGGAGTAACTTTTTGGACTTTGCCTATAAATTGTTGGGTTTTGTGTCTAACTATTTTGAGTTTGGGTTGTCTTTTTAACAAACTTTTGGATTTGAATATAACATTTACGACTTTCGTGTCTAACAATTACGACTTTGGGACTAAATTTGTAGAGTTCGTGTTCAACTTTGTGCATATGAGCCGAAATTTTGGGATTAAGAGTTACATTAGTTGTCTTTTAGAGTAACTTTTTTAGACTTTGCGTATAAATTGTTGGGCTTTGTGTCTAACTATTTTGAGTTTAGGTTATCTTTTTGACAAACTTTTGGACTTTGCATATAACATTTACGACTTCCGTGTCTAACAATTACAACTTTGGGCCTAAATTTGTAGAGTTTGTGTTCAACTTTGTGAGTATGAACCAAAATTTTAGGGTTTGGAACTAAGTTTTCTTACCTGAAATGATCATCTTTACTGTTGTCTGTCATTCGTTGAAGTGATAAAGATATGGAACTCCAAAGTCTAAGAGCTGAAGTAATCACCTTTAATGATGTATGTCGTTCGTTGAAGTGGGAAACCTTGGTATTACAGCCTTCAGTGGTCAAAATGAGGTCATAGAACTCTTCTGGAATTGCCTCAGGGGTCAAAACGAGTTCAAGTAACCCACCACCCCGTATTTTTCCCCCACTGCTGACCCGACAGCCACTACCTACGCTTGGGCTAACGCGCTTTTCTGATTGGTTAATCCACCTGTCAGCCATTTCTTCGCCACGCCTCCTATGTTAATACTCTTCTCTGATTGGTTAATCCCGATATCAAGCGATGATGGCATAGTCACTCGCTGATTGGCTAATTTATTCATTTCTTACCAGGTTATATTTAAACTAGACGGCGTTATAAGTTTGATTGATTCAAGGAAAGTTACTGTTCACACTAGCGGAGTTTTGCACCGTAAGTTGGCTTGTTTTCTCTTAAAGTATGTTAAGGCTTATCGATAACAGGTTATATTCGGTGTAGATGATTGAGACTATATTTTACGCTGTAAGTTTGAATGTTTTCTCTTAAAGTATGGTAAGACTTAACGATAACACGTTATTCAACTGTATTGATGTAAAGTAGTTAAGATAAGTAATGTTGAATGTAATGTTCCTTCATTTTTCTTATTGGTTGATTAAAGTATGATATACCAGACAACCGCCATACACCACACATACCACACTAGGCGACCGGTATACAGCCCTCATGTCACACTAGACGCCCGGCATACAGCCTTATATCACACTAGATGACCTCCATACACCCTACATACCACACCAGATGACCTCCATACACCCCTCACGACACAGTAGACGACCTCCATACACCCCTCACGATACACTAAACGACCCCTATACAACCATCATGACACACTAAACGCCCTCTATACACCCAATATGACACACTAGACGACCTCCATACAACCATCATACCCCACTAGACGACCTCCGTACACCCATCACGACATACTAGCCGACCTCCATGTACCCATCATGGCACACTAGACGACCCCTATACACCCAATATGACACACTAGACGATCCCTATACAACCATCATGACACACTAAACGCCCTCTATACACCCAATATGACACACTAGACGACCTCCGTACACCCATCACGGCACACTAGACGACCCCTATACAACCATCATGACACACAAGACGACCCCTATACAACCATCATGACACACTAGACGACCCCTATACAACCATCATGACACACTAAACGCCCTCTATACACCCAATATGACACACTAGACGACCTCCGTACACCCATCACGACATACTAGCCGACCCCTATACAGCCCTTATTACACACTAGGCGACCTCCATACACCCATTGCTGCGATGAACATACTAGCAAAACAGAATGTATAAACTGTAAGGGTATTAAAGCGTACACCAAACGAACGCCTGGGCTTTTTAAACTAGAGTACGAAGGGACAGCTCTTGTTAGCTTATGTAGTAAGACGTACCATTGTAGTGGGGATTACGATAAAATCAGTTGTAAAGGGCTAAGCAAGCAACACAACAAATTAGATAAAGATATGTTTTTAGAGGTTCTCGCCACGCAAAAGGCCAAGGGTGGAAAAAATGTAGGTTTCAAAGTCTTAAATAATTCTATATTTTCCTACAGTCAAACAAGAAATGCTCTTTCCTATTTCTATATAAAAAGAAAGGTAGCTGATGATAACGTCTCGACTACGCCTCTAGATATTTAACTCTTTACACTACCAGCTTAGCCTAACCAGGAATCTCTAACAGTTTCACCCCTTATGATTCATTTATGACACAACGCTAAGCAGACATCCAACTACCTATCTATAAATAAATGTTATCCTTGTACTATATATTGACTCACTGTACTGAATATTTTTGTAATGTTATATAATATCAATGTATGTTATACACCTATTGAGATAATAAAAGAATAAAATATATCTTTGTCTTCTGTCTTATATTGATCGTTTTTCATTGATGTTGTATAATCTACTAACCTATCACTATCGCTCAAGTACACCAAGCGCTCCAAAGTCAGCACACACCAGACATAAACAGCGCACTTCCGGGGTCACCTGGCCTAGAGGTCAACATCCCGACACGAAATGGCATGGTTAACTCCCCCTGTCTCTCATGTACATGTGGTGCGCTGCGCACCACACTATATATCTTTGTTAATTTACGGGCCAAATAATATTCAAATGAACCCTTGTATACTACTTATGTATGTATGTATGTATATATGTATGTATGCATGTATGCATGTATATATGTATGTATGTATGTATGTATGTATATATGTATGTATGTATGAATATATGTATGTCTGTATGTATGTATGTATGTATGTATATATGTATGTATGTATGTATGTATGTATGTATGTATGTATGTATGTATGTATGTATGTATGTATATATGTATGTTGGCATGTATGTATATATGTATGTATGTATGTATGTATATATGTATGTATATATGTATGTATGTATGTATGTATGTATGTATGTATGTATGTATGTATGTATGTATGTATGTATGTATATATGTATATATGTATGTATGTATGTATGTATGTATATATGTATGTATATATGTATGTATGTATGTATGTATGTATGTATGTATGTATATATGTATGTATATATGTATGTATGTATGTATGTATGTATGTATGTATGTGTGTATGTATGTATGTATGTATGTATGTATATATGTATGTATGTATGTATATATGTATGTATGTATGTATGTATGTATGTATGTATATATGTATGTATGTATATATGTATGTATGTATGTATGTATGTATGTATGTATGTATATATGTATGTATATATGTATGTATGTATGTATGTATGTATGTATTTATGTATGTATGTATGTAAGTATGTACTATATGAAGATGGGTATTTCTTTAAAGCTAAAGCTGACTGATGTTACTTACAAGTATCTACAAATAAAAATCAAGACATTCCCCAAGAATTAATGGAACAAACATGCTTCATGTTTTTGTCTGCCGAAAAATAAACATTAGATTAACTACTAAATATTTAATTTCCATTATCTCTAGAAACGTTTTTAAATAAATTTCATTTTTGTTAATAATTGTGGATCTTTATAAATACAGGGAGAAAACTGAAAATAAATCTAAACGACAGACTCAGTAATATCTCAGTGACATTATTTCGAAATTATATTTATATATATATATATATATATATATATATATATATATAGTGTGTGTGTGTGTGTGTTATAGTGGCTGCCTGCTTAATTCTCACATTGGCAGTTTAGTTCTAGCATCAGAAATTTCGCAACATTGACAGGTGGAGCTGACCTGGGTCTATCACGTTCTGCTTGTTCCTGAAGTTAATATTTGATGTGAGGGATTGCAATTTATGATATTGCCCAAAATTGTTAATTTTCTAGTTTCAATAATGTATATGTTTAATTATATTTTTTTTAGTAGATTAATACCTGTTAAAATGAACGCCACTAGAATGACAAATTTGACACTTTTAGAATGTGTTATTATTAATTTTCCACCACAAATGCTTTGATAATTTAATATATTACTTTTTTTCTGTCTTTTATTTTCTGTTCAGGTGGACTACCATGGAGTGTCATCCTGCTCTGCCTCATGCTTTGATGGTGCAGATTGTCATAGGCTGACTTGTCCGTCTTTTGATGTTACTCTCCATGTTAGTCTTGGTCGGCCTCTGCCTCTTGTACCTTGTATTTTCCCTTCCAAGAATACTTTTAGTAGGCTGTTGTATCTTTTAACATACCCCACAACGCTAATTTAATGTGGTGACTATCGTCCTTTTTTTATTTTATTTTTTTTTTCGTAATCGACGATGTTTGACAATGACATCACAAGATGGGAATGATAATACTCAATTAAAGATGTTGATTTGTTTGTTTGTTGGTATGATCATCATCACTGCAGACCGGCCGAGTCCATAGGTGCCCCGATATCCCACTCGAGAAAATCCGAGGATATTCCTGGTCCACGTGCATGAACTCCGTAGCAAAGCCTAGGATCTAATGATGGTTTTCGTTATGATGAAGGGTACAGTTTTTTGTTGACGTATTGAGACTCATCGTCATATAGGCTGTCCCTTGCAAAACGTTACATTCACCTCAATCTCTGTCTCTATCCAGATCATCCACTTTTACCTTCGTCATGTTCAGTGTCTCTTTTATGTCTCGCGACCACCTTCTTCTTTGACTGTCCCTGATGCTTCCTTATGGAACCATGCCTTCATTATTGTTATTACCAGCCCGTTGTGTCTTTTGACGTGGCCATAGTTTTTAAAAAAATAATTTTCTCTATTTAATGGTGTTAATAGGCCACTATTTTTTTATATTTTAAAATCTTTTACTATATCTTCGTTGCTTTCTTCAATTATCCAAGGTATCTTAACGATTTTTCTGTAGCATTTTATTTCGAATGAATCCATTTTCTTTCTTGCAGTTGTGCGAGATTGTCCATGATTTACAACAAAACGTTGCTATCGGGAAGATATATGCCCACATTAATTTTAATTTGACTGCCATGTTGGAATTGTGCTACATGTTCTTCATGGCGTTTAACTGTTGTGTTGCTACAGCGAATATTCTTTTTATCTCTTTATGGCAGTCTCCATTGTTAGTTACTACAGATCCATGATATCAATATTTTCTTACACATATATACTTGATGTATACCTATATTATATATAGGGAGCCGCGATAGCTCAGTGGTTAGTGAACTGGACTACAAAGAACAAGAGGTTGTGTTCGATCCAAACCGACGGCTTCCGTTTCACCCAGCTTTTAATGGGCACTGGATTTTTTTTCTGGAAAAGTAAAGCGGCACGGGCGTAATACCGACCACATTACCCCAAAAATCATGTGCCGAAGGTCTGTAAAATGTATGGTCACTAACACCATATTCCCTATACGTCACTTGGTGTGACGGGGGTACTTGACTTTACTTATATTATATATAATGCATATGATACATAAAGGAAAATGTCCAGTGCTGTACCTCGAGGAGTGTTCGGGTAGAGTTCTTCTATCAACTCCAAATTTTTTATTTTACACTGTCGTGGTTCGAATTCTCTTCCTTACTTATATTTTTGGAGAAGAACGGCTTTTTACTTATTCTTCCACCCACCCGCTTCTCTTATGTAAAATATAGACGAGCTTAAATGATATTATAACTTTGTTTAATTAAACTATCGCCGCTCGAATATTCTGTGTTGAGCTCATGATGCAATGTATGCTCTTTATCTGCATTTATCTGCAGGTGTGCACGTGCCCTTCAGATCTTGATCCTCTCATCCATGGTTGGAAAGTCGAGAAGATACCTCATTGCTACACAGGGAGTGTCCCTCGCACACCCCAAGATAATGAGTATAGCTTCATTCTATATTTTCTCCAGCCTGTCAATTTGAGTCGTACTGACTGTAAGAACTGCCAGGGCATACTCGATTGGTGCGAGGTCTAGTCCCTGGAACAGAAGGGTAAGTAGCCTCTGCTCGATGTTGGCAGCTGCCATCACCTTCAAGGCGGCTAATCCTTTGCGGGATTTTGTTATCACATGGTCGACGTGGTCCTGAAAACACAGGCTGCGATCAAACTTAACTCCGAGGTGTGTCATCACCTTGTCCCTGGTCACCTCATCAGCTCCCATTCGTACCAGGGTGTTTCCGTGTTAACGATATGATTGTTAAGTGAGGAACATGTAAGTGATTCTTTATTAGGATTAACCACTGCACCTGATACTCCACACTAGAGAGAAATGCGATCGAGTTCATTTTGCAGTGTGGAGACGATTTCACTTGTGTCTCTTCCATCTCTTCCATGCCGATATACCAGAATATCATCAGAAAAAGTCATAGTTCTTCCCCACCCAACCAGCTGTTTCAGTGATCATTATTGTGTACACGTTAAATAGAACTGGTGACAATGGTGAGCCTTGTAGCAGCCCTGGACAAATAAATGTTGGCTCGGAAGACCAACTTCCACATCTGAGTATCACCTTCCTCTGAAATGATGCTGCAACGATCCATCTAATGAGGAAGAGGTGGACCGCCAGTTTGAGGATCATATGCATGAGGTATTCAAATGGTATTCTCTTGTATGCATCCTCCAGATCTATAGCAGCAGCACATGTCTCCTCTCGTCTGTGGAAGCCTTCGAAGACGTTAGAGGCGAAGACTGCCACATTCAGTCATGTCTCTTTGTTATATCTATAACCTCCAAGTGTGGGTTTGAATGCGCGTTTCTGTTCAAGGTGACAGGTGAGGACATGGGCAACTATTTTCTCCAGCAGCTTGCCGCAGTGTTCTGCACTGTGATGATTCTGTAGGCACTGATCTGAGAATGGTCCTTGTTTGGCTTCGATAGCGGCAGTAAGTAGCTGTGTAGCCACTCCTCCTTAATCTGGCCACTCCGAATACTGGCATTAAACTCATTGGCCAGTTTTGTCAAGTCGTCATCAGCTAAATCGCCTATGTCATCGTACCGAACACCATCTGGACCAGGAGCAGTGTTGTGTGACCTTTTAAGTGTTGAGCGAAGGGTACCGCTTGTGGTTGTAAGATCTTCTCCCAGCACAACATCCTCACACAATGAAAGGGACCCTCGTATCCTCATTCTTACAACATCATTTCTTTGATCAGTCAGCTCAATGTAGCGGGCAAGCAGGGCCTTCCCTTTGCTCTCATCAGATTTGTGCCATATCTGGCTTATGCTCTGGAAGTCTGGTATGCCTCTGTGTCACGTTGCGCCATTCCGGCTCTGATGAAGGCGTCCAAATTTGGCTAGCAATTTTTCTGAGCACACTTTCTTTTTAATAGAAATCATCCCACTTGGCATCCTTAGCCTACTTTGCGCATAGTTTAAAAGTGCATTATTTTTTTTTGGGTCGACCTCTTCTCTCTGACGCTTCAAGAGCTCAGATTGTTTTCTTCCATTCCTTCTGGTTTTCTGTCATGTCTTGGACGTTTGTCTCTTGTTCTGCCAACCTTCCTCGACTTCTGCATCCATCAGGGCGGCTGCGTCCATTTCTCCTGCTTCCTGCAATGGGCACCCTGTTTCCTATGTCTGATTTTGCTAATGACGTCCTGGTCTGTATTCTATAGTGGAATGTATGAAGCTTGCTTTTCTGGCTTTCATGTCTGCCTTTATCAATTAGGATGACACATGGATAGTGATCACTCCCGTGGAATCCCAGTACACTCCGCCTGTAAACCGGTGCGAAGGAGGAAGACGCCAGTGCCAGGTTTTTGACGCTATGAGATTCAAGCACACTTAATCGACAGACACCAGTGCCAGGTCTTTGACACTATGAGATTCAAGCACACTTAATCAACATACACTAGTACCAGGTCTTTGACACTATGAGATTCAAGCACACTTAATCTACAGACACTATGGCCAGATCTTTGACACTATGAGATTCAAGCACACTTAATCGACAGACACCAGTGCCTGGTCTTTGACACTATGAGATTCAAGCACACTTAATCGACAGACACCAGTGCCAGGTCTTTGACACTATGACATTCAAGCACACGTAATCGACAGACACAAGTGCCAGGTCTTGGACACTATGACATTCAAGCACACTCAATCGACAGACACTAATGCCAATTGTTGGACACTATGACATTCAAGCACACTCAATCGACAGACACTAATGCCAGGTCTTTGACACTATGAGATTCAAGCACACTTAATCGACAGACACTAGTGCCAGGTCTTTGACACTATGAGATTCAAGCACACTCAATCGACAGACACCAGCGCCAGGTCTTTGACACTATGAGATTCAAGCACACTTAATCGACAGACACTAGTGCCAGGTCTTTGACACTATGAGATTCAAGCACACTTAATCGACAGACACTAGTGCCAGGTCTTTGACACTATGAGATTCAAGCACACTCAATCGACAGACACCAGCGCCAGGTCTTTGACACTATGAGATTCAAGCACACTTAATCGACAGACACTAGTGCCTGGTCTTTGGCACTATGAGATTCAAGCACACTTAATCGACAGACACTAGTGCCATCTGATCTGTGCACCTATGGACATGTTCGGAGTGCAATAATGATGACCCGCTAAAAACTCAATAACTCTCCTCATTACATGTCCAACATATGACCTTCGTCTTTTCTTGATTACTGATGATTTTAGTGGTTGATTGGTCGATTGGAATTTACTAGGTTCATGATATTTTCATCTATAAACAATGTTACATTTTTTAGCGCTATAATAGCTACATTGAGCAACGGACCAAAGAAATGAGGCTGTAAGAATGAGGATACGGGGATCGCTGTCAAAATTGTGTAAGGATGTATGGCTGGAAGAAGATCTCACAATCACAACCGATACCATTCGCATGACACTTAAAAGGTCACACAATACAGCTCCTGGTCCAGATGGTGTTCGGTACGATGACATAGGCGATTTAGCTGATGACGACTTGACAAAACTGGCCAACGAGTTTAATGCCAGTATTCGGAGTGGCCAGACTTAAGGAGGAGTGGCTACACAGCTACTTACTGCCGCTACCGAAGCCAAACAAAGACCATTCTCAGATCAGTGCCTACAGAATCATCACAATGCAGAACACTGCGGCAAGCTGCTGGAGAAAATAGTTGCCCATGTCCTCACCTGTCACCTTGAACAGAAACGAGCATTCAAACCCACACTTGGAGGTTATAGATATAACAAAGAGACATGGCTGAATGTGGCAGTCTTCGCCTATGACGTCTTCGAAGGCTTCCACAGACGAGAGGAGACATGTGCTGCTGCTATAGATCTGGGGGATGCATACAACAGGGTACCATTTGAATACCTCATGAATATGCTCCTCAAACTGGCGGTGCACCCCTTCCCCTTTAGATGGATCGCCGCGGCACTGTTTCAGAGGAAGGTGATACTCAGATGTGGAAGTTCGTCTTCCGAGCCAATATCCATATGTCCAGGGCTGCCACAAGGCTCACCATTGTCACCAGTTCTATTTAACGTGTACACAATAACGATCACGTCCCAACAGCTGGATGGGAGGGGAAGAACTATGACTTTTGCTGATGATATTCTGGTATATCGACAGGGAAGAGACAGACGGGCAATCGCCTCCACGATGCAAGACTCGATCGCATTTCTTCCTTTTGTGGGGTTTCAGGTGCCTTGGTTAATCCTAATAAAGTATCAGTTTCATGGTTCTCCCTTAACAATCATATCGATAATACGACCACACCGATAGTACGAATGGGAGCTGATGAGGTGACCAGGGACAAGTTGATGACATACCTGGGAGTTAAGTTTGATCGCAGCCCGTGTTTTCGGGACCACGTCAACCATGTGATAACAAAATCCCGCAAAGGATTAGCCGCCTTGAAGGTGATGGCAGCTGCCAACATCGAGTAGAGGCTACTTACTCTTCTGTTCCAGGGATTAGTCCTCGCACCAATCGAGTTTGCCCTGACAATTCTTACTGTCAGTACGACTCAAATTGATAGGCTGGAGAAAATACAAAATGAAGCCATGCGCATTATCCTGGGATGTACGAGGGACACTCCCTGTGTAGCAATGAGGTATCTTCTTGACTTTCCAACAATGGATGACAGAATCAAGATCTGGAGAGCACGAGCATACCTGAAGATTAGTACAGATAAAGAGCATCCATTGCACCACCTGCTCAACACAGTGAAAGGTGCCAGGCTAAAAAGAGGCAAATCATGGGTGGGCCGAGCAGAAGATGTCATCAAACAGGCCTGTGGGCTTACCAATATCAGCGTTAGTGAGGAGTGGATACCGGTGCCTACGTAATTCAAGGGACTTTCTCGTGTATTGTCACACTCAACAGGAAAAGTAGGGAACAGAACCCGGTCGTGGTTAATGCCGAGGTCAACGGTCTCATCTGCGATAACACCGATGAGAAAGATGCAGTCATCTATACATACGGATCTGTAATACGACACCAAAGAAGTGTATGGACATTTACAGCACGCTCGGCAGGCAGAATAGTCAAGGAAGACAGTGGTGCATACGTCATGACCCCGAGTAGCATGACAATGGAGGCGATGGCAGTGACCAAGGCATTCAAATGGTTAGAGTCACAAGACTACACCCACGCATGTATACAGAGTGATTCGATGAGCATGATAAAAAAAAAAGCGGAGGCGGGCAATGCACGCATGCAATGGGTAGAGTCGTTGCAGAAATCCAAAATACGTAAAGTCACCTTTGTCTATGTCCCTGGACATGCGGGAGTACGGGGAAATGAAAGAGCGGACTGGTTGGCTAGCTCTGCTGTCGTTGAGGATGGGCAACCAATGGATTGGGCGGACATCATCAATGCCCTCCGAGATGTGGGAATAGCACAGGACTTCGACAAATACAGATCCACGTCACTTCTTCGGATGATGGAAATTGGAGTTAAGATGGGCACAGCCAGAAATGAGAAACCTAGTGGCCGTGTAAGAAGACTTATCAACCAACATAGAACTGGAGTCGTCAGTCGCTGGACACTGAGGGAATTGCTGAGGAGGGGATCTAAGCACCTATGGACATGTTCGGAGTGCATTGATGATGACCTGCAAATAACTCAATAATTCAATAACACTAGTGCCAGGTCTTTGACACTATGAGATTCAAGCACACTTAATCGACAGACACTAGTGCGTTCTCTAGGTCTTCTCCCTGCTTGTTGGTTATGACGTTACCCCACTGTTTTCCTCTAGCATTAGTCTCCGCAGAAAATGACGTTCTCCTCCTCGAATGCGAAGAGATTCTGCCATTGTTGCGTGTCCACCTTCCCATTACACGCGTTCACATTTACAACAAAGAACGGAACTGGGGTCTGCCTGCATCCTAATTGCATGTACCTGCAATTCTGCATTGTCCCAAGCAGACATATCAACCTCAGCTGCTACCATGTTGTTCCGCACAAGAATGGCCTGTCCAAGGCTTCTTCTGTTGTAGAAACAATGAAATCCAAGGACACTGGTTGTCCTATCACCAAGAAGTGTTTCTTGAAAGATCATTACATCGGCGCCGCACAGTTGCTTATCAAGAATGGGTTTCGTTGATCTATAGTTGCACAGTTCCAATGTGTAACGCGCACATACTTTAGGGCTAGCCTCTCACACTTCCTCCTTCTTTGTGTTTTTGGGCTTCACCTGAATACTTAACTGTCGTCATGATTGAAATGGTCGCTGAACGTCAATGCTGTGGATGGTCTAGACTCACGTGCACTCACTCAGTCGCACGTTACAGAACCCGTTTCTACGTTATAGACTGGTCAACTCCAGTCAATTAGCTCTACTATACGTGGAGGCGCAGTGGGCGTTTGATTTTCGTTGTTTAGAAATTCACAGAAATGAAATTATGCTTCGTTGACAAAGGACTAGTGAAAACACACTGCCATCTTGGATGCGAGAAAGATAGTTCGTGAAATGTATCATTAACACCTCAGTGTAAGGCACAAGATGTACTCCGTTTTGATCTAATTATTTTTACCTTTCATTTGCTACTATTTAATTTCCTGCTAATTGCACGCTTAAAGCGAACAAAGACCGACAATTTATGCAAACAATTCGTGTAATTGCTAAAGAGATAACTTGTTTGCTCATTCCTGTTTTGTACTGGAAATCCTGCTTTCTGTTCCCACAGGTTTCTAGATAAAGCTATCTTTACATTGTCTAATATTATTCTGACATCTCTCTAATCACTACCAGGAACCTCACTAATTAGTTGATGCTGCCTTTCTTTTGCAGATTAATGCTCCTGGTTGCAGAGCATGAATATTTATTTCAGACTTAATTTTTTAAAAAATAATATATAATTCTTGTAATGTCTTCACTGACAGCCTGTTAGCTATAACTCAGGTTTGCTAAGTGGCATCTGTTGTAACATGGCTACAGGCTTACTGCTCCCATGGTATGGGTTTATGTCCTAATGCCGTCGGCAAACACATTTTTAAAATGTGTATCTGACTTTTGCAGAGATCACGTGATTCTTGACAAATATGGGGTTGTTGTCTTGAGTTGGTGTCATGGGTTCATTTATGGTTTATGTTTAGACAACACCATAGCACATAACGGAATTTCAACTCTAGAAACAATGTTCTGAAATACATGTTCATAGACTTGTCTAACAATGAAGCCATGTTAGTCAGGAAATAAAACATAAGAACACTGCCCCTAACTGAGTCGAACCCCACTGACCGAATTAATAAGGCCTAAATCGGTCGCAGTGAGTATTGCCTAATAAACGATATAAATGCTGACGTGTAATGGTATCAAACTATTGCTCATCTCTATCTCACAATATGATATGCAATATTATGACCTGACATATCTCTTCTTGGTCCTTATATTTATCCAGTAATTTTAAACCAGAGAGTATCTCTTTATCTCATTAATTTTCACTTACTGGCATGGCAACCGTTTTTCGTCAGCTAAATTTACACATAAACATGGGACTACTTCTCTTCATGTGTTAAGGTGTTTGGAGGGATGCGGTCCTTTTGTCCATATTTTTCATTGACCAACAACTCATTTTATTTGTAATGTGGTCGGTACCACGCAAAGCCGCCTTACTATGCATGAAAAATCCGATACTCATTTAAGGCTGGGTGAACCGAGGAGCCGTCGATGAGATCGAACCCGATCTCATATCTACAGTAATAACATAACAGACGTTCCTCACTAACATCAGAGCTACCGCGGCTATTTGTGTATGTAATTACCGAAACCTTTTCAATCAATTAATTCCCTGTAGCCCACTTTTTGGAGCATAGGTCACAGGCAAGGTCTCTCCACCCGTCCCTATTCTAAACACCCTCTCTACCTGGCTTTGACTGTATGACGTCATACTTTCTGTTGCAAGAATCTTTTCTCTTCGAAAAATTGAATCATTCATTTCCTTTGTCTACACTTTTGTAATCTGTAGTTTCTTTTTGTTCTTTTTGTTTTTTCACAGATGGCAGGTTGTTAAAGTATCCGCCAATCACATAAGTTGCCTCTTACGACATGACCACGGACAGGACCCCGGTACCCACGCAGGCGTCTTGTGCTATACAAAAACTGTGTTTCTGAAAGATTCTGGGGATATATTTTTGACATATATATATATATATATGACATATATATTTGATTTGTTTTTGACTTATAATTTTCACATTAGTAAACCTTCGTATCCATTCTTATAAAGAAGCTAGTTGTTTAAAGCTTTAGCTATTTCCGACTTTGCCAATTAGTTCATTTGTTTGTTTTTTTAATCTTGCACAAATTAGTTATAAATAAAAGAAGGGAAGTTGTAAGATAGCGAGAGATGTTATTACTTTAGTCTCTTGTTGTTTGCCTTCTTTTTACTTCTTTTTGTCATTCACGATTGAAAGGACGTTAAATGGACTCTATTTTGTCATGTTGCTATTTACGTCAAGCTGAAATATCTACGTTTTTAACCCAAAACATGCAAATTCATCATTTTTTAAGAAGTAAAAACATAAGAAAATAAATCATAAAACGCTCATGTCTGTATACAAACATTTTAAGAAGTCAGAAATATCAAACTATCACGCAGGGACAAAACCATAACACAATACCATAGAATTTACTGCACTTATTAGGAGTTGATTTAACCGACAAATAAATGCGGAATATACTTAACCCACAATTTAGATATGCTAATCGTTTAGTTAATGGTATAACTGTGTAATGCTTAGATTGACTATAACCATAAACCCAGAAATGATAACACCACTGAAAGAACGTGTATCAGACTTCAATCAGGATAAAAAGGAAATGATTGAGGCTCCAGACTACGTTGGTCTGGATAAACTCACCAATACTCGCAATCAATAATAATAGCAAAGATCAAACCCATCCCCAGACAGGTTGAGATCACTATGTTTTATAGCCTTGTCAAGGTACCACATAAACCACAGGCAATATGTAACAATCATAGCATCAAATGACGTATTTAAAATAATCTCTCAATTATACTTCTTACACCTGACTTCTTATACCTGACTTCTTATATCTGACTTCTTATAACTGACTTCTTTTATCTGACTTCTTATAACTGACTTCTTATAACTGACTTCTTATATCTGACTTCTTTTATCTGACTTCTTATAACTGACTTCTTATAACTGACTTCTTATATCTGACTTCTTATATCTGACTTCTTTTATCTGACTTCTTATTTCTGACTTCTTATATCTGACTTCTTATATCTGACTTCTTTTATCTGACTTCTTTTATCTGACTTCTTATAACTGACTTCTTATATCTGACTTCTTATATCTGACTTCTTTTATCTGACTTCTTATATCTGACTTCTTATATCTGACTTCTTTTATCTGACTTCTTATATCTGACTTCTTATACCTGACTTCTTATATCTGACTTCTTATATCTGACTTCTTTTATCTGACTTCTTATATCTGACTTCTTATATCTGACTTCTTATATCTGACTTCTTTTATCTGACTTCTTATATCTGACTTCTTATATCTGACTTCTTATATCTGACTTCTTATATCTGACTTCTTATACCTGACTTCTTAAATCGACTTCTTATATCTGACTTCTTATAACTGACTTCTTATAACTGACTTCTTATACCTGACTTCTTATACCTGACTTCTTTTATACCTGACTTCTTATATCTGACTTCTTATATCTGACTTCTTATACCTGACTTCTTTTATCTGACTTCTTATATCTGACTTCTTATATCTCACTTCTTATATCTGACTTCTTATATCTGACTTCTTATATCTGACCTCTTATATCTGACTTCTTATACCTGACTTCTTATATCTGACTTCTTATACCTGACTTCTTTTATACCTGACTTTTTACACCTGACTTCTTACACCTGACTTCTTACACCTGACTTCTTCTTGTGCCCTGACTTCATCTTATACATAACTTCTAAATCGACAAACTGCTTGACAACTTTAAACACCTGTTACTTTTATAGGATACGACAAGCTCTCTCAACATACTGCTTCATATAAAATCCATATTATTGCATATAGGGTTGTGTTTATTGTTACTGTACACGACAATTGTCAAACAAAAATTCATATACGTGCATACATTTGTAGTTCTATCTATCTATCTTTCGTTCGCCTGAAGCATTGTCTATATCTGCAATGTCGTTTCCTGTATAAATGTTACTGTCTTTTGTAATTCTTGCAGTGGCCCATATAGTTTTGTCTGTAGTGTTGTATCTATGGGCCAATGGATTTTCCTCAGTCTACTATATTCAGTGCAGTCTTGAAGTATGTGTTCAGCAGTCTGGGGCGCCTGTCCACATGTACAAGTAGTTGAGGTGCCGATCTTGAATTTTGTATACATGTGACTATGGAGTCGATTGTGTCCTGTTCTGAGACGTATAATGATAACTTGTTCATATCTATTCATATTATAAAAGGCATCCTGATTTGGGGCTTGTGGTCCTCTGATTGATTTGATTATCTGTTTCTTATGATGGTATGTAACAGGTGTATCTAGTTGTGTGCCTGTTGAACCTTCCTTTGCCAACTGATCTGCTTTCTCATTTCCTGGTATTCCACAGTGAGATGGGATCCACTGCAGGGCAACCCTGTGGTGCTTGCAGAGTTCAGTCAATAAGGTCTGCAGATGTGGTAATTTTCTGGATTGTAGTGCCTGGAGTACTGATCTTGCATCTGTCAAAAACACTACAGGCTGCGGGCTAAGATTAATGTTCAGCAGTTTTTCTATTGCTAACTTTATTGCTTGTATTTCTGCATCATAATTGTGACAATATTTCCCTGTTGCTATTTTATTCATATCCCTAGTGTTATTTGGGTATTCTATATATGCACCTGCTCCCCCATTTTTTACTGCATTCTGTGCTGATCCATCTGTATACACACGAATCCATAGGTCTTGTGGGTATTCTTCATCCAGGAAACTGAGAGTTATTGTTTTTCGCTGTAGACTATTCTGTTCCTCTTTATCAACTATTCCTTTCACTTCTGTCCGTATTTGAACTGATAATCCAGATTCCTCTGTCCAGGGAGTCTGTTCTGGTATGGGCAGTAGGGGGTTAACAGCTCTTGGCATGTCTGGTGTTTGTCTACTAATACGCTTGGCTTGGTGGATAAAACTGCTTCTCTTAAGTCGTCCCAATGCAAGATTTTGGAATCGGTCCTTCATTGGATGTCTCGGCATGCAAGCAAATTTTTCTGCCTGTATCAGCACCTTTGTGTCCCTCCGTTCTCTCAGTGCTGGTATCCTCCACAATTTCTCCATCTCTAATATTGGTGTTGATTTCATTGCTCCTGTGATGACCCTAAGTGCCTGGTTTTGTACTTTATCCAGTTCTTGAAGTGTGGTGTTTGATGCTGAACACCATGCAGATGATCCATATTCTAAATGTGGGCGTATACTCTGTTGGTAAACTTTACTGAGTATTTTCCCACTCGCACCCCACGTAGTTCCACACAGCTTTCTTAGAATAGCCAATTTTCTCCTTGCTTTTTGGGTTGCCTTATTTATCTGCTGTTTCCAAGATAGTTTGTTATCAAATGTAACTCCGAGATACGTAGCCTGTATGTCTTCTTTCATAGGCTCATTGTTTATATAGATGGCTCCTGCTTTTGTTTTGGGGAAAGAGTGAAAAGTGTAGTACTGCATTTGTCTGTATTGATGCTGATACACCATCTATTTGTCCATGAATTCAGTGCATTCATAGCTCTTTGTAACAATTTGGAGGCCACTGTTGCATACTCCTCTGTGCACCACATTACCAAGTCATCTGCATACATTGCCACTTTGATACCATGTGGTAGTTCAGTAACTAGGTCATTGATGTAGATCAGAAAAAGTGTTGGAGATAGTACCCCTCCCTGTGGAACGCCCTGGCGCAGTAAGACCTTCTTACTCTTAAGACCATCCAGTTGCACTCTGGCTCTCCTGTTATGCAGGTATGCTTTGACCCATTTGTACATCCTGCCATTTACTCCATAATTTCTCAGTTTCTTCAAAAGCCCTTCCTTCCATACCTTATCAAATGCTTTCTTTAGGTCTATCCATGCTGCTAGTACCAGTTTCTTTTCTTGAAACGCATCCTCAATTTCCTGGGAAAGATAGGTTGCCTGATCTTCGGTAGAGTAACACTGTCTAAAGCCTGCTTGTTGTGGGACAAGGAGATTTTCACTTTCCAGGTACCACTGCAGTCTGAGATTGATTATACGTTCCATTGTTTTACACAAACAGCTTGTAAGGCTGATTGGTCTATAGCTGGATGTCATTGAACCATCTTTTCCTGGCTTTAGTAATGGTATCATAATTGCTTCTCTCCATGCCTGTGGCACTTTACCTGTGATCCAGCAAATGTTGTAGATCTGCAGTAGTTTTGCTTTAGCTGCAGTTCCCAAGTTCTTAATCATTTCATTAGACACTCCATCACTACCTGGTGACTTTTTCATTTTTAATTTGGATATTGCCAGCTCTAGCTCTCTTTGTGTAATGGGTATTTCCATGACTTCATGTGCAGTCTCTTCTTGTCTTGCATTTTGTTGTTTTAGACGGGTCTCTTGACGTTTCTCTAGGCTAATTTCAATATTGTTGTCATTTGCAAAGGAGTCTGCAAAGTGATTTGCTGCATGTTTACCTGTTAGAATGTTTCCATCCTTCTTCAGTGTAATTTTTGTGTTCCCTTCTGTACCCTCATCATTCAGCTGTTTTACAAGCTTCCACACTTTTCTTGTGTCTCGTTCTAGATTCATGTACTCTGTTTTCTCTTTCCAACTTCTCCGTCTGGCTTGTAGTTTAGCCCATTGAAATTTGGCTTTAGCATGCTGATAGTTATTGTGGTGTTCCTGGCAGGGGTTATTTTCTGCTTGTTTTCGAGATGTTTCCATGTCATTGTGCAGTTGCTCTAGTTCACTATTCCAGTATGGTATTATATTCTTCTTATATCTGACTTCTTTTATCTGACTTCTTATATCTGACTTCTTATATCTGACTTCTTATATCTGACTTCTTTTATCTGACTTCTTATATCTGACTTCTTATATCTGACTTCTTATATCTGACTTCTTATATCTGACTTCTTATACCTGACTTCTTAAATCGACTTCTTATATCTGACTTCTTATAACTGACTTCTTATAACTGACTTCTTATACCTGACTTCTTATACCTGACTTCTTTTATACCTGACTTCTTATATCTGACTTCTTATATCTGACTTCTTATACCTGACTTCTTTTATCTGACTTCTTATATCTGACTTCTTATATCTCACTTCTTATATCTGACTTCTTATATCTGACTTCTTATATCTGACCTCTTATATCTGACTTCTTATACCTGACTTCTTATATCTGACTTCTTATACCTGACTTCTTTTATACCTGACTTTTTACACCTGACTTCTTACACCTGACTTCTTACACCTGACTTCTTCTTGTGCCCTGACTTCATCTTATACATAACTTCTAAATCGACAAACTGCTTGACAACTTTAAACACCTGTTACTTTTATAGGATACGACAAGCTCTCTCAACATACTGCTTCATATAAAATCCATATTATTGCATATAGGGTTGTGTTTATTGTTACTGTACACGACAATTGTCAAACAAAAATTCATATACGTGCATACATTTGTAGTTGTTTCTTTACGGATCTTGCTCTGGAAATGTGAAAATGAATTTATTTGTAAACATTTGAAAAAATAATATATCAATAATTTGTAGGTCATAAATATGAACCATCATAATGTGCCATACAGATTGTCGTAGGCGATCATGTCCTTCCACAATTCTCTTTCTACAGTTATTTGGTTATTTAGTTATTTGGTTATGGAAGGCCCCGGTATCACCACAAACGAATTAAAATCCATAATTGCTCAACCGCCCGTGCCAACGTAATCATCCGAATCTCATCTCCCAAACAAAGAAAGGTAACTGTAGTCCCCATCGTAGCAGTCTTTCTTTTCTACAGTCTATCGTATCAATTGAGTTGTTGAGTGTTGTTTTCCATACCATGACACCAAGCTATGTAGTATCTTCTCACTTTGTCGATCGTGATCTCTCTTGCCCTCTATTTTGCGTTTTAATCAACTTTTCCAACTGTCTTGTTTTCATAATGTGCTCGAAAAATGTTGACTCTTTCTTTCATATGTTCCTTAACAGGTCTCTTTTTGTGTTGGCCCTTTTGGGAATTTCCTCGTTGGTCCTTTTAGCTGTTCTTGGAACTCTCAACGTTCTTCTGAGCAATCTCATCTCTGTGCGCTCTAATCTCTTTTGATTTGAACCAATCTGAACCAAGCAACACAAAAATGCAGCCAAAATAGCAATAACAAATAGATGTAGTCATGTAAGGTTGACAAATTAACTTAACTTCATTATTGTGATGTTTTCTGGCTAGTAATATTTCGATCGCTGGAGCACAATAATTAAATGGTAAATAAGACTGATGAACCTGAAGATCAACAATGAGTCGAAACGTTGCATTGTAGGTGCAAACACAAGAGAAAGATATAACGCCGCTGATGACAGGTGGGTCGTTATCCTATAGATCTATCAAACTGTGTAGCTCGTACTAAGAACTATTCTTTTGTGATTCAGTCGCTACTTTCTATCTGCAAACTTGTGTCATTCATATTATAGGAAATATTCTGTTCTGCTTGGGTCGTTGCCGCTCATCTACAACATTGCATTGTTCACATTAAGAACTGTTCTGTTCCCTTGAGTCCCCATATCTGCCAAACCGTGTCGGCCAAACTAAGAACTGTTCTGTTCCCTTGAGTCCCTACAACCAAACTGTGTCGGGGAAACTAAGAACTGATCTGTTCTCACAGAGTCCCTACAACCAAACTATGTCGACCAATCTAAGAACTGTTCTTTTCTCCTGGAGTCCCTACAACCAAACTATGTCGACCAATCTAAGAACTGATCTGTTCTCCTGGAGTCCCTACAACCAAACTGTGTCGACCAATCTAAGAACTGTTCTGTTCTCCTTAGGTCCCTACAACCAAATTGTGTCGACCAAACTAAGAAATGTTCTGTTCCCCTTGAGTCCCTACAACCATATCTACCAAACTATGTTGACCAAACAAAATACTGTTCTGTTCTGTTCTGTTCTCATTCCGCCTTTGCCCTTCAGATTAAAAAAAAAATGGAGTTTTATTGGCACGGCTCTAACGTTTATTAATAAGTGCGAAATGTGGATGTGAGCTAATCCGTTACTACCATGGTCTGTTCCACGGCTGAATTGAAAATGTTTAATATTTTTTGAGGGATGATCTTTGTCGTTAGCTACCTTGAACGTCGAAACTTAATATTTTGTTGTTTCTTAATATAATCTAAACTCTTGTTAAATCTGCACGTTTTGTTATATCGGCGTTCTATAATTTGGGTATTCAAAATCTTTCTGCGACACCTCGTTAATATTATGTATCTATTGTTACTTTCCTCTCTAGTAATGTCCATTTTCGATAACAATAGCAAAAAATAATCAGAGAGTAAGGATTCCAGTCATGGAGTTAGCGCCAGTATTTGTCCAATGACTAACGGCAAATTGGTTATATGGTGGGTATCACGCCGGTCCGTTCTACTTTCCCAGAAAAAAAATTCATAGTACGAATTTTCAGAGTCTGTGCGATCCCCTTGTGGTCTGATGTTAGGACACTCTCTTCACATTCTGAAAGTATCCAGTGTGAACCCAATTTGATCGAGAATTTTTTTTTAGTGATCCCTAATCTTTAAATAGTTGTCTAGCTAGATCCCTCAAAACGGAATTGGATTTTTCACAAAAACTCTTATCCTGATATAGTCAGCACTCCTTCTGTGCAAGCTGTAATCACAAATTCCAGTGTTCTTGAACATTTCCACATTTCGCCGTTTCTAGGACATAAAATGTAGATTTGATAAGTTTTCGATATACGAATTATGTATTGGATTTATTTGGATGATGAAATATTCGAAATGATGGTGATATAGGAGCAAACCTATGTTGCTCTACTCGCAAAGTCATCGAATTTAGAAAACAGTTATTCGAAATGGACGAGCACAAAAATGGTAAATGAAACTGCTTTATCTTTGTTACTTATTATATGGCACGTAAATGGATGCAGACTGAGATTTGACTGTAGTTTCTACTTCACTAAATCAAGTGAACTATTTGTAGTAATAAATGTGTAAACAGGACCTAACGCAGCAGTTGGGCATTTAATAAATATAGAAACAATGATTTGTATCATAGCGTGTGCAAAACTAATGATCTAGATACAGGGAAGATTAGCGAATAACCCAAGAAACAATGGACATTTAGTAATTTGAAAGAAAGAGTTTCGGGGTAAACGGCACGTAAATAAAAGTCCAAGATAAGCGTGTTCCCAAACAATTATCTGGTCAACAGTGAAACGTGCTGGCAACTTAGTAGAGATTTGATTTGTGTATCAACTGCTTATTTTATTCTCTATGTTTCCTATAATGATGATCAATGTTATGTACATACATCGTTCCTTCCTCAGGCCAAGACCCTGGGGATCCTTGGAGCACTACAGACAGACTTATTAACCTTCTCCATGTCATATACAAGGCGTTCATGTGTGCGTGTTTGTATGAGCAACTCGTTGTATGCTGACGTCACAGTTCTAAATGCTAAAGTAAAAATTAGAGTAAATGATTGACATTGTAGTAATGGAAAGAAAACATGAAATCATTAGTCTTTGGAGCAAAAATACGTCAGTAATTGCAGCAACAAAAAAAAAAAAAAAGAAAGAAAGAACTCGGGAAAGTGATTCAAGTCAAAGAGACAACTGATGGTAGGTGCACAACAGAGTTGAGACTGAGATGAAGAATAGCCGGGAAAAGGCTGCAATCCTGATAATAAAAATATATTTTATGTAATCCATTTTTACAATAAAAGTAAAGAAAACAATGTGTACGGTGGCATGTGTCTTATGTATGTTATGCATATTACATATTGTGTGCATAAGGAAGTAAAGTTGGAAGTCACCGTGGGCACTCTCCTTTCGATGATGTCATTTGAAAATGTCGCCTACACAGCCGACTTGGTTTGTACTGGAGTTCGACCTTGATAACTACACAATTAAAATTACAAAATGGCTGCATGTCGCCCTGTTTGTACAGAAACTAACGACGCAGTCGCTTAAATGTTTCGGTTGATCTTTTTATTTTAATTGTGTGTTTTCGAGGAAACTGGAGTGAGGAAATGAATTTGCACTTTCTTTTTGAAGAAAGTTTGTTTTTGGAATTATCGCCTATGCCACAGATTAGGGTTGCACGGTAGTTGACCTTAGCAACAGAATTCGCCAACGTGCTTTGGAGGGAGCTGTGACATAATTGGAGGGGGGCATGGAGAATTCTCGACTCTACGGAATTGATTCCATGAACTGGATAAACAAAGTACCGAAGTTGATTCTTTTAAATCATGGCATGGAAAACTGTCAACAACAGAACTGATACGAAGCACTGTAGATAGAAGATTGTGGAAAGACATGGCCGTCTACGCCAACCGGTATGGCACATGATCATGATGATATATTATCTGAGCCCTCTGAAACTAGTCAAAGTTTCGATACTCAAGCTTCACAGAACTGATGCAACTAAAGTACAGACACACAGTTTCTAACAAAATAAAAAAGGGTAGGAAATAATCTTAAAGTCCTTAATTTGTTAGCACAAATATAAAACATTAGTTGGTTGGTGACGTTGGAAGATCAAAATATTCTTGTAGAAGATAGATGGAAGCAGAGAAGAAGATGATGGGGGAGACATGGATTGATTTTTTAAAATCAATGTCATGAAACAGAACGGCTTGGAAAGTGTTTGTTGACGACCCGCTGAAGAAGAAGGTTGATTTCTTTGCACGCAATAATGTCACTGTAATCAGGGCATTCCCAAATCCGCTCCGCTGTCCTTTCCAACGGCCAGTGAAAGGCATGCATACTAATCGTCAACGCGTATGGCGTGAGTTACCCGTTTCCCTCCCGCTGAATAAATATTGCCTGGCCGTAGATCCGGGAGTTGCCGCAGCAGATGTATCCCGATCATCTGAGAGAGCACTTCTCGTTCTCTACAAAAGGAGAACGTCAAAGTTATATTCTAGATGTTTACCTCTGGATCCCGTCCAACAGTTTCTGCATCCTCTGCCGAGGAATTCCATACAGTTTGTTCAATGTTCATGTACACACACTTTTGTTGAACACTCATTTGAGCGAGCTAGGAGCATAAATCATCCCTTGCATTCAGAACTGGGTCCGGGCAAGGGTAGACGCCTCAAGCGTGAAAGATTTTGGATGGCCGAGGCGGAAGAGTCCATAGGAAGAGAATGTGATCTGAATGACATTAGGGCTGGCAAGGATTGGATAGAGGTAACTGCGGAGAAAAAGGGGCTAACCAAAGTAACCATTCAGCTCAGCAGGAAGTGTCGCGACTGAGCCTATGGAGCTACCGAGGTTGTAATAAGGGAATCCATAGAATAAGTGTCCTCACCTCAGGATCCGATCACCTAAAAGGATGGTTCTGTATCCTGCTTACAGCGCAGTGGTTGGGATTTTGTGGCATACCTACATGGCAGAGAAATGGCTAGGGAATCTGGCAAGTGTAGCAATGGAGATAAAAGCGGCAACGATGGCGATAACATGGCTGTTTACACCGAACGTGGTTTATGCAGTCTTGGTAACTTACTTGTAAAGCATGTTACAGAAGATTGACAGACAGTGTTTGCGGCATGAGCGCCTGCAGCTCTTGGATGACTCCAAAAGTGAACGCGTTAACATGGCTGTTTACACCAAACGTAGTTTATGCAGTCTTGGTAACTTACTTGTAAAGCATGTTACAGAAGATTGACAGACAGTGTTTGCGGCATGAGTGCCTGCAGCTCTTGGATGACTCCAAAAGTGAACGCGTTAACATGGGTGTACTAACAAGGCCACGCTGGTGTACATGGCAATGAAATAGCTGATAAGCTCGCTAGTAGCTCTGGCACTGGGTGTGGCCTTACTTTCGACAAAGAGAACATCGATAAGTTTGTTCTTCATTCCTTAAGAGAAAAAGAGGAAAATTGGTGAGACAATGATGTATGTATTAGAGATTGAAGAGTCTAAAAAAACGGAAAAGGGTTCTGGTCGATCCGGATTGTTTAGTGGGAAAAGCAGATGTACTTATATTCAACACCTTACATGAACAATCAGTCTACATACGCTTCGAGAAAGGCTGGGACGGGCTATGAAGAGGAAATTGGATGCTCCAACTACAGTGAAACTGATTCCGTTAATGGAATAGAATAGCGATGAGATGCTTATGTCAGATTGACTGCGACACTCAGCGAAGAGCTCGCACTGGCCGTAACCTCGGGTTCATCTTCTTTTAGGAAAAAAAACAGCAGTAATGGCGTCGACCTCGTTATAATAGCACGGGTTCTATAGCACGCTAAATCAAGCCTGATGATGTCCCATGTGAATGCCATTATTAAAACAATTACACATCGAAGAAACTTGTTCTCATTCAAATGTAACCCTGACTCTTATACATAAATAACAAGAACAACATACACAGCATCTGAACTACACACAATAACAAGAACAACGTACACAGCATCTGAACTACACAAAATAACAAGAACAACGTACACAGCATCAGAACTACACAAAATAACAAGAACAACGTACACAGCATCTGAACTACACAAAATAACAAGAACAACATACACAGCATCTGAACTACACAAAATAACAAGAACAACATACATAGCATCTGAACTACACAAAATAACAAGAACAACATACATAGCATCTGAACTACACAAAATAACAAGAACAACGTACACAGCATCTGAACTACACAAAATAACAAGAACAAAGTACATAGCATCTGAACTACACAAAATAACAAGAACAACATACATAGCATCTGAACTACACAAAATAACAAGAACAAAGTACACGGCATCTGAACTACACAAAATAACAAGAACAAAGTACATAGCATCTGAACTACACAAAATAACAAGAACAACATACATAGCATCTGAACTACACAAAATAACAAGAACAAAGTACACGGCATCTGAACTACACAAAATAACAAGAACAAAGTACATAGCATCTGAACTACACAAAATAACAAGAACAACATACATAGCATCTGAACTACACAAAATAACAAGAACAACATACACAGCATCTGAAACTATACAAAATAAAAGGAAAATGTTTCGCAGGTTAAACGCACAACTGACATCTGCCAGTATGGAACCGAAAATAAAAAAAAAATAAAGTAAAGCACCTTTGTATGAAAATAGAAAACAAATGTATTTGTATCGCTCTCAATATTAAATGTTATTTGACGTTTCAACTTGAAGAATTTCTGTTAATGAAAACTCGTCGTTATAAAAAAAAAAAAAAAAAATCATTCCATCAATTTTTGCAAATATCGGCTCAAGAATCTCTCACTCGTTTTTAAAATTGTCCTTGTTGCCAGCTTGTTTGCGTCTTCTTCCTTGTTTTTTTTTTAAATCTACGTTGATAATTCTAAGGGGAAAGCGTGGGGGGGGGGGGGGGGAGGTGAGTGAGAGCATGATACGAATTAGTTCAAGACTTTAAAAGTCGTTTTGAAACTTTATTTTGGTAGGACATACGTTTGGAAGTGACTAAACAAATGTATGCAGTTATAGCACAATATTCCATTACTTCATCTGATCATATGTTAAACACAGACTCAGCTTTGTAGAAAAAATTTTTCTTCTATTGTTAATTGTTGCAATAACAACAACGATGACATTTTATGTTATTTTCTGTAGTTCAAATGCTGTGTATTTTGTTCTTTTATACATGATATTTCAGCGCTTCGAGCAAAGGAATCGACGCTCAGTTGCTTCTGATATAGAAACCACTGTACATTCTGTGAACTAATATGCTGAGAAAAAGAGACGCCGACTTCGATTCCAATTAACTTTCTGGTTTATCATAATCATTGGGTCGCGTGTCTTTTCCAGAACGTTGCAATTCTCACGGCCTCACGGCAAGCATCACGGCCTGTCTGAAAGAATCTCTGTCTCTAGCCAGATCTTCCACTTCTTCTGTTAAGTTCAAGATCTCTCGGCGGATAGGTGGCAGGAACTGTTAAAGGCTGTGTCTGAAAAGTGTTCCTTGTTGCAGTTTCCTCATATCCCAAGTCTGGCTTGCTGCAGGACTACTGAGTTTAGTTCTATGTGCACACCGTGAGCTGTGCGTTTCATCCATTGTGATCTTCTTTTGATATTCTGGCGCAGCGCTCATCACTTTGGTGCAATACTCTTTACGTTGATGACTTCCATTTTTATGTCATCCATTCATGTTGAAGATATTAGTTATGTACCTTTCCAAGTATTGTCTGAGGGGCCGTTATGATTTTGAGCATTTTCTAAAGATTACAATTACTTATAAGTTATTTAAAGAATATATCAGCCTATCATATTTATCTATTCTTTGTTCTTAACTCAGCGATTTGCGTTACACTATATTTGCACGCCGCTATCTAGTGCTTCCGTTTTCAATCTCGCATTTCTTTCTTGGCTCTTTGTATTCGTTGAGCCCTCTTGTCTATTGTTGTCGCTCCGTTGGTGTCAAGGTGTTCCATGCTGTCACTGTTTCCGGTAGTGCGGGCTCGATGACACAAGCTCTGAATGTGACTCTGCATATAGAAGACAGTAACATGTTCACTGTTGAATTAAATAAATACATGTATTTTCTTCTTCTTCTATCCGTCCTCTATTGCCGTTGGCGTCGAGGGGAGATATAATCTGCGATTCTTTGCTCTTCTGTTGGCCTCTTCTGGTGTTATCCCTCCTAGTGACTTTAATATTCTCTTTATCCATTTCTTTCTCTGTCTTCCTCTTAATCTGGCGTTTTCGTAGCGTTTGTTTATGGCTCTTTGTGTCATTGTTAGTTCTTTTTGTCTTGTTATGTGGCTGAAATAATTTATCTGTTGTTTCTTTATGTATTCGATGGCTGGTTCAATTTCGAGTTTCTTCCTCAGGTCAGTGTTTCTCTGTTCCTTAAGCTGTTTCCTGTCATCCTTCTGACACATTATACATGTATATTTAAAACAATTATCTTACTTTCTAAGATCTGTCGGTAGGTTCTGTAAGTAGAGAATAGAGACCTCATGCTTCAGTTCAGTCGTCACGCAGTGTGCATGTCTGGCCTTTCATTCCGCTCCTGATATTTAGAAAGTAATGTTACCAGGTGTCAAACATGCATTTGGTCGCATATTATTTTTAGTTCAGGGCGAAAAATACCTTTCAAACTACTCTACGATTCACTAATCCTCTACAATGAAGATTTATATATTTGTAACAACACTGTTTCATCATCATCATCATCATCATCATCATCATTGAGTGCCGTCACTGCATCGAAGGTTGGCTACCATGGAGCGCCATTCCGCTCTGTCTCTTTCTTTGATGGTGAAAGTTGTTATAGGCTGACTTGTCCATCTTTTGATGTTACTCGTCCATGTTAGTCTTGGTCTGTCTATGCCTTTTTTCCCTCTATGTTTCCTTCCAAGATTGCTTTTAGTAGGCTACTTTGTATTTTAACATGCACCCCAAAAAAGCAACACTGTTTATGTAACGTTTATGAGAAGCATGTCGGCTTTATCCACTCCTACAATAAACTTTGTGGATTCTAGAAACCAGAATTAATAGTCGCATTGTATTCTTTCATAACATGAACAATTGTATACAATTTTGAAAAATTGATCAATTATATACAATTTTTTTTTCCCTTCCATTTTTTTTTTTACTTCGATTTTGACTTCGATTCTAATTAACTTTTTGGTTTATCATCATCATTGGGTCGCGTGTCTTTTCCAGAACGTTGCAATTCATCACGGCCTGTCTGAAAGATTCTCTGTCTCTAGCCAGAGGTTAGTGAACTGGACTACAAAGGACAAGAGGTAGTGTTCGATCCCAAACGATGACTTCCGGGTTCACCCAGTCTTTAATGGGTACCGGATTTTTTTCTGGGAAAGTAAAGCGGCACGGGCGTATTACCGACCACATTACCCCAAAAATCATGTGCCGAAGGTCTGTAAAAACATTACCCCAAAAATCATGTACTGAAGGTCTGTAAAATGTATGGTCACTAACAACACCATATTCCCTATACGCCACTTGACGTGACGGGGGCACTTTACTTTTTACTCCCTTCCTATAATGACGCAAGTGAGTGATATCATGAACCACACTGTAATTAGACGACTGGAATTAAAAGTAACTGGGACAGCAGTTGTATTCACTGCCAATACTTTCCATATCCCCAAGTTGATGAGCTATTATTATACAATTTAAAGGTTACTTGAGTGCAAGCACAACCATGATAGTTGATCTGACAACCCAGACATTTATGAAATGACGTGTGAACAGCGTACACATCAAGGTTATGCTTAATTAGGAAATTATTTCCGTTTTGCTTCGCGTTATTTAAAACTGCGTACAACTGTAATCGGAGCCGCGATAACTCAGTGGTTAGTAAACTGGACTACAAAGGACAAGGGGTTGGGTTCGATCCCAATCGACGGCTTCCGGGTTCACCCAGCCTTAAATGGGTACCTGATTTTTTTTCTGGGAAGGTAAAGCAGCACGGGTGTAATACCGACCACATTACCCCAAAAATCATGCGCTGAAGGTCTGTAAAATATAGGGTCACTAACACAATATTTCCCTATACGCCACTTGGCGTGACGGGGGTACTTTACTTTACTTACTTACAAATGTAATCAGCATTCCACAATTTTTGCACTTTCATGGGTCTCTTAGTTTCATTGTCTCATAAAACTCTTGTGCAAAATCTGCTGAATATTATCTTTTGTTTTATACTCTTAAAATATCGAACGGAACACATACTAACTAGTCTTACCTCCGTCCCTATTCTTCGTTTCAGCTACAACAATAAAAATCAAATTTCCTCTTCAAAGATTCCATAGGGAGGTTTACAGTGATACCATCTACCACGAATATAATTCATTTCGGGAGGTTCAAATTAGGAACTAAATTATATTTTTCTGTGGATGGCCTAGTACATTGAAGTGGATCTCTATACCACTAGGCTGTTGCGCTGGTACATGCGTCTTTTATCTTGGCACAATCTCCGTAAAGTATATGTCAAACCATCTTTTTGTTGGTATAGAACGATATATGTCAAACAAACTGTTTGCTGGTATATGACGGTATATGCCAAACCAACTGTTTGTTGGTGAATGACGGTATATGTCAAACCAACTGTTTGTTGGTGTATGACGGTATATGTCAAACCAACTTTTTTTTGGTGTATGACGGTATATGTCAAACCAACATTAATACTTCATGTCATACAGAAGTGTGAACTAAACATAGATCTTTGAACTGACATATGGCTCCATGAAGACATTCGCAGACAAATCGTCATACATTTATGATGATCTTTCTTGTGCGACAAAACCCACGAAGACATCACAGCTGGCAGTGTACTCTACCGAGTATAGGAAATTGAACGCAGAAGGAAATATAAGTGAAATCGGCCACGGCTTGAGCGGTAACACCCAGAGAATACAATGTATCGGTCAAATTATTTTTAAAACTGTCAGCGCGTTTGCCAGGCTGCCTTTCTTACTTACAATAAAAACGAGTCTGTAATCAAATTAAGACTGGAGGAAACTATAAACTGGTCGGTGGATCGAATGAATCCGAGTTCTTGTTGGTCGAGTAGACACTAATCTCTGCAGTACGGCGGCTTCCGAAATCAATAGAGCAAACACAATTTAAAGGAGATCCATTCAAGAAACCTAGAAATGTGCCAACTTCAGTTTACCTCATCCTTGCCCAAACCTAGCCGTGTTGCTCGTATACAAATCGTTGTCGAGTATGGAGATAACCAATCCTCTTGAATGTGTGAGGTCTCTTTAAGCATCTGTTTTAACCGTGACCTCTGGTAAGACATAGGTTAGAGGGTCAAATAGTAAATCTAGGGGGCCTCGGTAGCGTAGTTGGGAAAACCACTCGACTGGGCTACCAACGTTCGGACAACCCGTGTTCGATTCACGCTGGAAAAGTGTGAATTGTACTCGTGGTTGGAAAAATAATACCCCCCGCGGTCGATCCAGCCGCTGGCAGAAATGGGTACCAGGGTAGTACTCTAGGAAGGTTAGGAATACCGCCTCGAATCGTGATTTTCGATGCTTGAAGCGACACTGTCCAGAAGTCTCCGAATACTTCTGGATATGCGGTCGAGCACATATGGGTGAAAAACTCGCGTGCTAAGACCCGATTCAAGTCTCGCACTTGACCTTTATAGTAAATCTAAAAGGAAAAAAAAAACCCACTAGTCATCATCATCATCATCATCATGTACCCTGCCGGTTGGCGTAGGCGATCATGTCCCTCCACAATCTTCTATCTACAGTGCATCGTATCAGTTCTGTTGTTGACTGTCTTCCATGCCATGACACCAAGCTATCCAGTATTTTCTCTCTTTGTCGTCCGCGATCTCTCTTTCCTTTTATTTTGCCAGTTGTAACCAAGTATTCCAACTTTCCTCTTCTCATGATGTGCCCGAAAAAGAAGGCATTTGAATCTCTAGTTCAACATATAATATATAACATACAGGGTGTTTTTAAAGTTGCAGTGCAGTGAATTTCTACTCTCGGAAGAAAAATGTCACCAGAAATGCGGTTAACTAATGCGTCACACAAATTGTAAAATAAATGGTATTATTCAAATATACTTGACTGCTATAGGCGAACTTATAATGGGTAATGTTGGTATTAACACAATAAAGTTGTGCCTAAAGCATATGTTGAAAATGTCCACCACGGGCCTCAAGACATGTCGTGATTCGTCTTTCCATATTTGCGAAAACCTTCAGAATAATGTCTGGTGATATTTGTTTAATCTTGTCTACTATTTCAGTCTTTAGGTCATTAATTGTCTGCAGATTATTTTCATAAACTTTCCCCTTCAATGCCCCCCACAGATAATAATCTGGGGGTGTTAGATCTGGTGAACGAGCAGGCCAGATTCCACGTGAAATAATGCGATTTGCAAATATGCTTTCTAAATAATTGAGTGTTGTTGTGGCTGTGTGTGCTGTTGCCCCATCCTGCTGAAACCAGGATTCCATAATTTCCCGTTCTGTAAGGTGTGCTATGAACGGTTCCAGAATTAAAGTACGGAAACGTTCTGAATTTATTGTTTCATTAAAAAATATAGGTCCTATTATCCGCATACGACTTATAGCGCACCACACTCCGACTTTTTGATCGTAAAGCGGCACTTGATGAAATTCATGGGGGTTTTCACTGCTCCACAGCCGATTGTTCTGACTGTTTACATAACCGGATAAATGAAACCAGGCCTCCTCAGTGAAAAAAGTGACGTCAAGGATGGCAGCGCCATGTTCATAAATAAAATTCTGAAACCACATGCAGTAGTTTAAACGGGATTCATAATCTCTTTCTTGGAGTTGAGACACTTCAGTTAATTTGTATGGACGATAGTGTAGTTCACTTCTTAAAACCTTGTGGACAGAACTCTTAGATATTTGTACCTGTTGAGACAAGTGGTTTAAAGATGCATTTGGACTCATTGTAATTCTGTCTTGGAGTTCCATAATTTGGTCTTGTGAAATTGAAGGTCTTCCAGATCGGTATGCATCTACCACACTACCGGTTTCACGTAACTTTTTGATCAATTTTTTTACAGAATTTCGGTGAGGGACTTGTGAGTCTGGAAATTTCCTCACGAATTGTCTAATGACCTCATCCGTATATTTACTGCCATTACGAAAGACATGCTCAACCAGAAATACCCTGTTTTCAATCGTCAACACCATTTCCTTCAAGCAATGAGACAGTGAAAGTAGCGTAGTGCCCGTCCTTTACGTAAATAAAACCTTAAAGGAAGCCGCGGTTTGTTCATAAATGTGGTTTACAAAATTGTGGTACGTAGATGAAGATTACGTCATTTACTGAATATTAGAAATATTCACTGCACTGCGACTTTAAAAACACCCTGTATAATAATAGTTATTAATAATAATAATATTATTATTATTAAGGTTTGTAAAGAAAATTGTTTACCAGAACTATGTCATCACATTGTATAAAAGTAGAAAAATCGTGATGTAGCAAGACTCTGGTTTCCTTACATTTGTCAAAATTAAATTTAAAAATTAAAAACATTCAGTAAATCAGTTACGAGGTTGAGTAATTTTGCACATGAAAAAATCAGTCAATATAATATTTGTAACAAATTAAAACATTTAATAAAAGCTTCCACATTAAGCTCATCACATTAGTCACGTCATTTTCACGAGCTTGTTCCTTGCTCTTCTAGGTTTAGGAACTAAATTATATTTTTCAGTGGATGGCCTAGTACATTGGATCTCTACACCACTAGGCTGTTGCGCTGGTACATGCGGCTTTTATCTTGACACAATCTCCGTAATGTATATATGTCAAACCAACTTTTTGTTGGTATAGGACGATATATGTCAAACCAACTTTTTGTTGGTATAGGACGATATATGTCAAACTACTTTGTAGCACTGCTTTGTAGCAGTGAATGTAAGAATGTAAGGAAATGAAGGGTGTGGGAACGGTATGGAGAGAGTGTGACAACACCGGATGTGTGAAGAGTGGCAAGCACGAGATAGTGGAGTGAAATGTTTTCTAAGGGAGTAGGAAGAGATTCACGGGGTTTAGAAAACAAGTGATAAACATGGATAGAGTGGATTAGGTGAGAGCTAAGGTCAAGGTAAGATGACGTGAAGAAAACCCATTGGATTGGAAATTGTTGTTGTTTGTTGTTGTTGTTGTTGTTTGTTGTTGTTGTTGTTGCGTTCGCCAGCTTTCAACTCTGACGAAGTCCCTAGAGACTAGGAACTGAATTTTGCGTGTTAATCCATTTTTCCCTGGTAGCCGTGTGCTCAGAGGTCCTTCGCCGCACAGGCAGAAAACTCCGACTTCGGAGGTACTCATGTTTTTTTCCGTCGATGAGTAACTGATGTTTCAAGCCGGGCCTCGCTGCTGAGACCTGAGGTGGTTGCCGCAGAGAGAAATCATAAATAAAAATCCCAACTGGTGTAGCCGAGATTTGAACCCATAACCTCTCTGTCCCGAGGCCGGCGTCTTGCCTCGAGACCAACCAGTCCCCTATGGACTTGGAAAATGAGGAAACTGCAACAATGAACACTTTTAATGCATAGCCTGCAATGGTTCCTCCCGCCTATCCACCATATACCGGGAGTTCACGGCCACCCGAAAATAATGATCGTCATATTTCTTCAAAAATGTATAGCGCTTGATGATGTTAGGCCATCGTTGTTGATTACAATTTTGAACATATAAACACACAATTAGTCGTCAAATTATCGCCGTTGCACATCAAACAACAGACCATAAGATTAGCGTAACGCCGGTCTAGGGATTTACGATGAGCCATAACGATGACGTAGCACACATAACAATGGCGCAAGCACAACAATGACGCGCCCTTTAGATTCTTGATTACTCTAGTGAATGTAGCCTGCGACGAATAGAACACGGTGCAAATTCCCTAACGAGATAAAACTGCGGCTGACGAAGCATTTCACATTAATGAGTAACATGGAAATAACTTGCGTCAAGCAAATCCATCAACGATCATGAACAGCAACAATGTGACGTGGGGCGCAGAACAAGCCTAGACGATGGAAGGTCGCATTCACAACACTTGATTTGTCGAAAATGGAATATTGCCGGCGTACGACATCGTTTTATCGGCGCAGATGTAATAAGTAGATAATCATCTTGACTTTAACGCATAGGAGTGCAATGGAGAACCGAAATTAATCAGACACCGAATGCACTTTCTGCAGCGATCGAGAGGACGCGAACTAAATCCGGCATCTTAGAAACGGAAGTCCGAATTAGAAATTAAGGAAGTAGCTGTTGATTGGTTGAAAGGGGAGATACATAAGGAACTGTAGAGAGTCCGAAAGAAGAATTGAGACGTAGAACTATGTGTCAGCAGAGTGGATACGTCACGAGGGCGTAAGGCCCGCTAGTCAGCATGGAGAGCACGCTCCGCAGATAGTTAGCGCCAGTAGGTGAAATGTTCGAACTTAGGTTAGAACCATGAACACAAGCTCTGTAATAATTAGCACCAGTAGGTGAAATGTTTCAACTAGTGATAGGAGGAAAATACTAGGAGATTAGAGAGAGAAGCTTAGAAAACTACGATGCTAGAAATGACATAGTAAAGTAAAGTAAAGTACCCCCCGTCACGCCAAGTGGCGTATAGGGAAATATGGTGTTAGTGACCCTATATTTTACAGACCTTCAGCACATGATTTTTGGGGTAATGTGGTCGGTATTACGCCCGTGCTGCTTTTACTTTCCCAGAAAAAATCCGGTACCCATTTAAGGCTGGGTGAACCCGGAGCCGTCGGTTGGGATCGAACCCTACCCCTTGTCCGTAGTAGTCCAGTTCACTAACCACTGAGCTATCGCGGCTCCTACTAATTTTTAGGGAATTAGTAAAACCCAGGTGTCCTCGCCAGGATTACGAACCCCGGCTGTTGCCGTGGTAAGCCAACCGCCTATCGATTGCGCTAACCGGACACCCTAGAAATGACATAGTCTATGTAAATTGTTAGTACCAGTTAGTCGAAAAGTCTTAGAAACTAGTCAGACTATAGGTGAAACTTAAAGAACTATCGGGTGTCGCGGAAATTCGAGGACAGATAGTCCACGGCCAGCAATACAGAAAAGAGGGCCGTACACCGTCCACCAGTGTGTACCACCCACTTGGATCTAAGTTATTACAAGAACACGAAAGAACAGTGTGTGTTCTTTCCACGGTGCCACGAGCAGTATATCAGTTATACGACCCAGCACATGACCGAGGCGGTATTATCCAGCAGTCAGTTCACGCTAGAGGCGGTATTATCCAGCAGTCAGTTCACGCTAGAGGCGGTGTTATCCAGCAGTCAGTTCACGCTAGAGGCGGTGTTATCCAGCAGTCAGTTCACGCTAGAGGCGGTGTTATCCAGCAGTCAGTTCACGCTAGAGGCGGTATTATCCAGCAGTCAGTTCACGCTAGAGGCGGTGTTATCCAGCAGTCAGTTCACGCTAGAGGCGGTGTTATCCAGCAGTCAGTTCACGCTAGAGGCGGTGTTATCCAGCAGTCAGTTCACGCTAGAGGCGGTGTTATCCAGCAGTCAGTTCACGCTAGAGGCGGTGTTATCCAGCAGTCAGTTCACGCTAGAGGCGGTATTATCCAGCAGTCAGTTCACGCTAGAGGCGGTGTTATCCAGCAGTCAGTTCACGCTAGAGGCGGTATTATCCAGCAGTCAGTTCACGCTAGAGGCAGTGTTATCCAGCAGTCAGTTCACGCTAGAGGCGGTGTTATCCAGCAGTCAGTTCACGCTAGAGGCGGTATTATCCAGCAGTCAGTTCACGCTAGAGGCGGTGTTATCCAGCAGTCAGTTCACGCTAGAGGCGGTGTTATCCAGCAGTCAGTTCACGCTAGAGGCGGTGTTATCCAGCAGTCAGTTCACGCTAGAGGCGGTGTTATCCAGCAGTCAGTTCACGCTAGAGGCGGTGTTATCCAGCAGTCAGTTCACGCTAGAGGCGGTGTTATCCAGCAGTCAGTTCACGCCAGTTTCAAGTACAAGTCGACTCGCCCCGGTAACAAACATAAGCTCTATCAGTGCAGGCACTTATCCAGCATTTCAAGCCTTCTATAACCATATTAAGCATGCACACTAACAGTGCACAGCTTTTGATCTGTCAGGAACCAGGAATTGACATTGGGTAAAGTTTGAACATTACAGAAGGGTAGGTTGACCATACGTACAATATACGTATATAAAGACCTGTCAAAGAGATAGTACCACTGTTTTTATTTGTATGCCTCACCGTACATTTTGTTCCGATTTCTTTTCAAATGCCAGTTTTGTCCTTTTGTTTCAAATTAACAAATAAAACTACTTTAATGCTTGTCAATCATAACCTATAACCTGATTTCAACATTATGGATACCAGTAATTTGTATAATCCTGGAGTCGAATTGTTAGATTCAATTTCATGATGAAATACAGTCCACCTCTACCTAAATAGTTGTATGTATTATAATACTGTATTAGTTCACTATGTTTAATTAATGAAACTTTGTATTAAATACGTAGTCTCACATCGTCATGAATAAAAAATGTTAGATAACCTTCGTCCAACTTTTACCAGCCAAATGTCCTGGCTTGTCTCAAGGGTATAGACTTAGTCTGGTCATGGTATATACAACTAGCGCTCTTTATTTCTAGAGAAGCTCTTGTCAGTATGGGGGGAACTATGTTTATCCGGAGAAGCCACACTCACATTCAGTAGAGGAAATGTGGATGCTGTTCATTCCTCTTATTAACTGCAAAAGTGCAGCGTTTTGTTCTTTATCTTTCAAGGCGCCACGAAAACTATGAGATGATCTATCTTGAATTACATTCCGTTTCCAAGATGGCGGATCTAGTCCACGTCCTCTCGATCGCTGCAGAAAATGCACCCAAGGTCTGATTAATTTCGGATCTTCATTGCACTTTTCTGCGTAAAAGTCAAAATGATGATATGCTTGATACATCTGTGTCGCTAAGACGAGGTCGTAGGTCGACAACAGTCCGTTTTTGACGAATCAAGTGTTGTGAGTGAGACATTCCACCGTCCAGACTTCATCTGTGCTTTACGTCACATTAGTGCTGTTCAAGACCGTTATTGGGATTCTTTGACGCAAGTTATTTCCACGTTACACATTAATGTAAACTACTTCGTCAGTCGCAGTTTTGTCTCTTTGGGGAAGTTGCTTTGTGTTTTGTTCGTCGTAGGCTGCTTACACTTGAGTAATCAGACATAAGTCTAAAGGTATCGAGATTATGAGTTTGGCGACATTGTGTCCTACGTCATCGTATTGGTTCCCTAAACCGGCCGTGCGCAAATCTTACGGTCTGCTGTTTGATGTGCAACAAGAATAAATTGACGACTGACTGTGTGTCTATATGTTCGGAATTGGAGTCATCAACGATGGCCTAACATCATCAAGTGCTACGATGATCATCATTTTCGGGAGGACGTGACTTACCGGTATATGGGGATAGGCGGCGGGAACAAATGGAGGCTATGCATGAAATGTGTTCCTTGTTGCAGTTTCCTCATATTACAAGTCGCATGTCTGTGTTAGTCACCTCTAGTGACTCGGGCAGATGGTGCTCGTAAACCTGGGAAGGCCGACCATCTAAGGGCAGAATCCCCCGACAGAAAAGATCAACTGCTGCCTTGCAGGAAGATTGGGGACAATCAAAGGCTAAGGAAAGCAAACCTGAAAAAATGCTGGCTGAAATCGGATGCACTGGGCCACTGGCGCAGAACACAGTGCAACGTATTAACGGGTGTTCAGTCAGAGTGGATCTGACAGACTCTAATTGTGATGTTCTGTCTGTGGGGGCGATCAACACACTTAGCCTGACAGCTGACTTCATATGAGAGTCTGGAATCCTTACTCTGATTGAGTCCTGAACGCAGAGAGAGGGGGGGGGGGAATTACAAGCCGTTTATACAATCGCGCGCACTATTTAGTATCACTTAAAGTAATTGTGTGCTTTCTGGCATTTGCGTTTCCTCTATGGACGGAAGGTGATTTTCTGTTTAGTCTTTTCAGACTGACATAAAACATTGTGGGATCAGTAGAACGATTTACATGTTTCATGATTATATATTATTTTCTCTCAAATCATTCTCCCATAAAGTTCAAGAAAAAAAGAGATCTTAAATGTTATGTAGAGCCAGTCTTAACATATGGTTGTGAATCATGGACAATAGGACAACAGACAAGAAAATCACTGGAGTCTGTAGAAATGTGGTTTTACAGAACAATGTCGAGAATACCATGGACAGCTAAGAAGAGTAATGAAAATGTTCTGAGAGGAGTCTATAGCAAAAAGAGAGCTAATTTCCAATATTAGGAAGAAACGATTATCATTTTTGGCCATGTAATGAGCATAGAACAACTGAAATATATTGTGATAACTGGAAAAATTGAGGGACGAAGAGATACAGGGAAGAAAAGAGAAAAATTACCAGACAGCTTAAGAGAATGACTTGGCAGAAGGCCAACAACAGAAATGATAAATAACTGTCGAGATCGAAAGTTGTGAAGAGACATGATCACCTACGACAGCAGGCCCGGTACTTGATGATGATGATGATGATGATAAAGCTCAAACTATCAACTGTTTTCTCCGCTTCGAGGTAAAAAAAATCACTCTTCCAGTCTTCAAACAGATAAAATAAAGGTGTTGCGAAATGCGGTGAGTGTCAACCACTGCCCACAGTAACTTAAAGTTACATAATTACTAATATTGAACCAATACCAACTGCTATACGCTGGCCCATACGAGTTCCGGTTAAAAGGAAGCACTGTTTATTATTATTATCATTTTTGATTGTGAATCATGTCAAGGGAAGTACTAAGCATGTTTTGTTTTCATTTGCGTTAATTTCCTCCTGAATTTCTGTATTGTGGTTTCAAAATTGTGGTGGGTGTAAGCGAAAAAGTAAATAAGGGAATATTTACAATGACGGTTATTCGTTTGAAGTAAAGTTTTTTTTGGTAATTGATCATTTTGACTTCAATAATATTACAACGTCACAATCTTTGTGGAGGGAACCGCGATAGCTCAGTGGTTAGTGAACTGAACCACAAAGGACAATGGGTAGGGTTCCATCCCAACCGACGGTTTCCGGGTTCACCCAGCCTTAAATGGGCACTGAATTTTTTTTCTGGGAAAGTAAAGCAGCACGGGTGTAATACCGACCACATTACCCCAAAAATCATGCGCTGGAGGTCTGTAAAATATAGGGTCACTAACACCATATTTCCCTATACGCCAATTGTTTACTTACAATCTTTGTGGAGTCTCGGTAGCTGAGTGGTTAGTGTGCTCGCTTACTGACCAGAAGGGTCCATGTTCGATCCCCAGCAGTGGCGGATTTTTTTCGGACTGACAAGGCTCCGGGGTGTACCCAACCTCTAAAAATGAGTACCAGAGATTTTTCTGGGAAGTAAAGGCGGCCTGGTGTGATACCGACCACATCACCCAAAAATGTGCCATGGTCATAGAAAAAATATGGTCACTAACACTATATTCCCCATACGACTATCAAGGCGTGGAGGGAACCTTTACGTACAATCTTTGTAATATATCAACTAGTCTTGAGCTTCATTGATAAAATGAAAGAATAATGAGTAACATAATAATTGTGTATAAGCATCAAATATCTTACTTTTACCCCCGATCTCTTTTCAGTTATTCTTATCTGATGATAAGATGATCCCATGAATGTGGCTGCTCTTCAAGTGGTAAAATAAATAGACCCGTACAGCCTGCTAGCGTATAATAAATATGATGTTAGTGCAAATATTGATATAGTCGTACTTCATGTTGTTTTTTTATGTGATCGATATTCAGTTATCACAGAAAATTGAAGCCTTTGAAATGTGGATTTATAGAAGAATAGGTAGAATTGGATGGAAACAAAAGATAACAAACGATGAAGTTTTAAAACAACTGAAAATAAAAAGAGAACTACTAAATACATTTAAGACAAGACAAATGAAACTTTTGGGGCATGTTAAAAGACACAACAGCCTACTAAAAGTAATATTGGAAGGAAAAATACAAGGTAAAAGAGGCAGAGGCAGACCAAGACTAACATGGACGAGTAACATCAAAAGATGAACAAGTCAAATCTATGACAGCCTGCACCATCAAAGCAAGAAATAGAGTAGAATGGCGATCCATGGTAGCCAACCTTCGTTGCGGAGAAGGCACTCGATGATGATGATGATGATGATGATGATGATGATCGGTATTACACCAGCCTCGGTGGTTGTGTGGTTAGTGTGCTGGCTTTCTGATTAGAAGGGCAAAGGTTCAATCCCCAGAGGTGTTGAATTTGTTTACGGACCAACAAGGCTCCGGTGTTCACCTAGTATCTAAAAATGGGTACCAGAGATTTTTCTAGGAAATAGAGGCATCCTGGCATGATACCGACCACAATACCGAAAAATGTGCAATTGTCATAGAAAAATATGGTCACTAACACTATATTTCCCACACGTCTAGCAAATCGTGGAGGGAACCTTTACTTTCTATGATACCAATGAGGTGCTTCTTTCCCAGAAAATAAAATCTGGTACCCATTTAAGGCTGGGTGGACCTAGAAGCCGTCAAATAAATGTATTTTGTTCTTAGTATTCCAGTCCACTAACTACTGAGCTGTCAAGGCTCCCAATATAAAACTGTTGAATATTCCTTTTCGTGATACGTTTAAAAAAAAATGATCAATCGATGCAGGAAGATGATACCGCAGAGGAAGTATTAAAAAATAAACGTAATATACGCTATCGTTCTTTCCCGGCATACCAAAAATGCTGGCTTGTTCGAAATGGGGAAAAAAGGAGAAGATGGAGGAAGGGTGTTTCAATCATTTGAACTTAACTTTCGGTCTCTTGTTCTCTTGTAATGAATGCACTGCGCTTTTGTTCTTTAACACGGACTTGCTTTTGTTGGCCTTTGCCTTCCCCAGACGACAGATGCTAGATACATGCGCGCGCGTGCCAGCTCATTCAATTGATAACAAGAACCATAGAGACATTGCGTGTAGCAGAGAGTGCTAGACAGCGTTGCTATGTCGAAACGTGGATTTGCAAACATTCAGCAAAGTTTACTTCATTCTCTTTACATTATGATAAGCTTAATATTCGATTTTTTGTCTTTTTTTTGCGTTCTTTGACAATATATTCTTGTGGGGGGATTAATCACCAACATTTTTTCTCAATCTAAACCAAATATTTGCGTCTTTTATCTATTTCATAAATAATAACGATTTTGGAAAGTTTCTTTTTTAAAATTAAACCTCTTTAGATTGTCTACCACTTAGTCCTTTATGATCTTGTAATTTCTGCATTTTTCCAACTATTGATTTATGCTCCTCATCGAGCGTGCCTAAGAAGATTTTAAGTGGAAATAGATGCACTGTGGTGCACTTAATTGAGTTATTTGCGGGTCATCTTTATTACACTTAGAACATGTCCATGAGTGCTCAGATCCACTTCAATTGCAAGTCCTGCAGTGTCCAGCGACTGACGACTCCAGTTCTGTGTTGGTTGATAAGTCTTCTCATACGCCCACTAAGTTTCTCGTTTCTGGCCGTGTCCATCTTAACTCTCATTTCTTTCGTCCGAAGGAGTGACGTGGACTCATGGTTATCGAAGTCCTTTTCACATCTCAGAGGGCACTGATGATGTTCGCCTGATTCATTCGTTGACCGTCTTCAACAACAGCACAACTAGCCAACCTGTCCGCGCTTTCATTTCCCCGTACTCCCGCATGACAAGGGACGTAGTAGACAAAGGTAACCCTATGTATTTTTTACTTCTGCAATGACTCTACCCATTGCACGCGTACAAAGCTGGACTCCATTTTTTTTTAAAATCATGCTCATCGAATCATTCAGTATACAGGCGTGGGTGTAGTCTGTGACTCTAACCAGATGAATGTCCCGGTCACTGCCATCACCGCCATTGCCATGCTACTCGAGGTCATAAAATATGCACCACTGTCTTCTTTGACTATTCTGCCTGCCGAGCGTGCTGTAACTACCCCTCCACACCATCTGGTGTCGTATTACAGATCCGTATGTATAGATGACTGCATCTTTCTCATCGGTGTTATCCCAGATGAGACCGTTGATCTCCGCATTGACCACGACTGAGTTCTGTTCCCTATATTTCCTTTCGAGTGTGACAATACACGAGAATGTCCTCCTGAATGACGTAGGTACCGGTATCCACTCCTCACCAACGTTGATATTGGTAAGACCACAGACCTGTTTGATGACATCGTCTGCTCGGCCCTGCCATGATTTTATTATTTTTAGCCAGACACCTTTCCCTGTGTTGTGCTCGTGGTGCAATGTATGCTCTTTATCTTCACTTATTTTCAGGTATGCTCGTACCCTCCAGATCTTGATCATGTCATTCATGGTTGGAAATTCAAAAAGATACCTCATTGCTACACAGGGAGTGTGCCTCGTACAACCCAGGATAATGCGGATAGCTTCATTCTGCATTTTCTCCAGCCTCTCAATTTGCGTCTTATTGACAGTAAGAATTGCCCGAGCGTACTCGATTGGTGCGAGGATTAGTCCCTGGAAAGTGGTCCCAAAAACATAGGCTACGATCAAACTTTATTCCAAGGTACCGTCTCAACCTGTCCCTGGTAACTTCATCAGCTCTCATTCGTGCCACAGGTATTTCCGTTTTTTTTAGCAAGATAAGATATTTGCGCATTTCGTATTTAGCCCAAAACATCTGAGATAGGCAGAAATATATAATTTCGTGCAGACCTCTGTAAAGTTAGATGGAAACCACTGTTAGATGGAAACTTATGCAGTTACGGTGTTAATAGTGGTATGGTATCGGGACACTTACTATAAGTGTGTAAGAAGGAAATGTATAAGATGTAAACAAGGGAAGGGAAATTGTTCGTGGCATGAAGAGTTTTCCCAGCTTGATGGTTCACTCAGAGACGAGCTATAGCGCATGGGACAAGCGGTAATCACGAATAAAAGTGTGCTGCAGGAGATAGCTCAAGTGAGATTAGTGAGAGAGCGAATTGTAGTTTAGGAGACCACTAGTGACCATCAGAAAGGTAACCACAGCAGAGCGGGTTTTGAGCAGAGAGAAGACTTGTTGCAGAGATAGGCACTCTAAGGGTTGAATTTAGAATAGAGAAGCCTTTAAAATTAGATTTAGAATAGAAGTGATAGTGACATCATATACAGGTTGGTGTGGACAAGCATTATTGATAATTAGACCAGAATCCTAGGTATTGTAGTTTGTTGTGAAATATACAAATGTAAATATTCCGTCAAGGTTTAAATTCCTTTATGGGTCATGTGGTGATGTCTTCTGAAGGCTCTGACTGAAGCTAAGTAGATGTCTATTTAGGTCATTGTCTTGCATATATCTGTTGTCTTGTCGTACTGGCGAAGGCCTGTAGTCGCAACACAGCATGGCATTTTGGATATTAGGTCACTTTCTTTAGTCACTTGGTCACATTGCTGGTTCTGTTTCCAAGGCTACAGAGAAGAAGCGAAGTAGGATCTTACTCAGCTGTGGTTCACTACTTCTGGCAAAACAGTCAGCTATAAGTGAAGGAACTCTTTTAACTCCTTTGATGTTGGCCATCTTGGACCAACGCTATAAAACTCTTCAACACTGCACATTATTCATGTATGAAACGCTCATAATTAATAGTGTTATAATCTTTGTATTTTACTCAGAGAAAAATGTTATTGTGTTGTGCAGCAGTTACGATTCAATCTATTTCATCTTGTATTTTGCCCCATCACGTATTCATAATCAACATGTGCCACACCGGTTGGCGTAGGCGATCATATCTTTCCACATTTGTGTCTTCAGTGAATCGTATCAATTTTTATTTTGTCTGTTTGCCCTGTTTGACATCAACCTATCTAGTTTATTCTCTATTTGTTGTCCGCGATTCTTCTTCCTTTGTATTGCCATAAATTATTCCAATATTCATCTTCTCGTGATGAGTTCCAAAAAAGTCGATTATTTCTTATTGACCTTTTAGGAGCTCTATTTCTATGTTGGCCTCATTCAGAATGTTCTCTTTAGTCTTTTTGGCTGCCCAAGGATCTCTCAAAAATCTTCTGAGAAATCTCATCTCTGTGGCTTCTAACCTTCTTAGCCTTCGTAAAAGCATTTTTTTATGAGAATGCGAATTCGCCCATCCTTTTCGATCTTTATACATTTAACCAATCTGATCTGTCTGTTTTTTTTAGATTATATTTTGTGAACATCCGGGGCTTCTGTATTTCTGTACGTCTGAAAAATATGTGCACTCACTGTTGATCTTAAATTAAGAATTTTGGCTCTGGAAATGAGATGTTACAGAAAGATTTTGAGGAACTTTTACATAAACCATATCACCAATGAAGAAGTGTGCATCAAAATCCAACGATACACAACGCATTTTATATACTTGCTGTTTTCGGTAAAAGATCATAAACTAAAACGATTCGCACACGTTACACGATCTACAGGCTTTCCTAAAACACTGTTCTACAGAACATAGTCCCAGACAAAAGAATACAAGGGTGTTACAAGATCTACAGGCTGTCCTAAAACACTGTTCTACAGAACATAGTCCCAGACACAAGAATACAAGGGTGTTACAAGATCTACAGGCTGTCCTAAAACACTGTTCTACAGAACATAGTCCCAGACAAAAGAATACAAAGGTGTTACAAGATCTACAGTCTTTCCTTAAACACTGTTCTACAGAACATAGTCCCAGACAAAAGAATACAAGGGTGTTACAAGATCTACAGGCTTTCCTAAAACACTGTTCTACATAACATAGTCCCAGTCAAAAGAATACAAGGATGTCAGAGGTCAGAGGATGTTATGGGAAGACAACAGCAGAGAATCGACAGGAATAATATACGTAACATCTTATAAGACAGCTCTTAATCATAACAGTTGTAAGCAAATTGTGAAGATGTTGTTAAAAGTGGTCCAAAGATCGACAAAGTTACGAGGCTACAGTATAATTATATAGATCGTGCTTTTTTTTTAAAGAAAGTTTGCCGGAAGTCTATCCCATAAACAGGAAAGTCGTAATATACCATACCTCTGAAGCTGTGCTGTACATATATTACAGCGAATGTTATATTTATTAAATTTGTTATCATTTTTATATTTTATTTATAAAAATAGATTATAAATGGACAGTAAGTGGTTCATCAAGTCCAAAGGCCTCAAAGTTTACAGAACAGATTGAAAAAAACCCTTTGTATATGCGTGTGTGTGTTTGTGCGCGCGCATTATTTTTCTAAATTAAAGTTTACGGGAACGTTATCCCATAAAACATACAATCATGCTACACAATGCTTCTACGTTTAACTTTCGGTTGTCAAGAGCTGAATCAAAGAGAGCAATTACAATTCAAACAAGATTGGTTGTCTACCCCGTTCTCCAAACTCACTAATTTAAAATGTAATTTTTCAGCAACTTTGAAAGACTTCACAATAAAAGGACCGACTCTTTTATTTTTTTGTCTTCAAACAGCAGAGTATCAGTATGAGAGTATTGGTGTTTTTGATTATGAGAAATGAGGCGGCAAAATTCCTGCACGCAACGTGACGAGTCGGTTGTTGATAATTCAAACTCACGTCTATCTTAATCAATATCCCACAAATCAAAAGAATAATGTAGCGCTTTCTTTAATATCGGTATCAGGAGAGGAGTTGAATGGTATGTACTTAGGAAAAGGCGCGGCCAACATTAAATATATCTTGATCATTGGGAATAGTAATTTATCTTTATTATAGTTTTGGCGCCAGGAATTAGTTACAATAATTTATGGGGAACAAAAATCAAATTTATATTTGTTATTATACAAATCTAATGATCTATGATAAAACGGTCTCTGTAAAATGGTCTCTGATCAAATGTTATGTTTGTTTTAATCTTAAATTGGAACTTGTCAATGTTCTAGCCTGAAAGAGAAGGAGAAGAGGATGTCAATGTTCCTCATGCCATCACAACAGCTACTAAATATCGGAATAATGGCATAATTCATTTGAGTAGGAAAAAAATTACCATTGAATTATCACTAACAATTTTGATGTCACTACCAACTGATCCAGAAAGCCTGTAGATCTTGTAACACCCTTGTATTCTTTTGTCTGGGACTATGTTCTGTAGAACAGTGTTTTAGGAAAGTCCAGACAACCCTAGTCATGTGCAACAATTCTCAGATGACAAAAGGTTCAATACAACATGATTAATTCACAACATAGAAACTGCAACACCAATCTGTTCTGAATTAAACATGTATTCAACACTTCATTTGATGACTCAAACGACGTCTAGATCTCATACACAAGTTTATTAACACAATTCTTTAGGTGCACTTCATAAGTCAGGTGGATAAATATCTTGATTGTATATAAAGGTTAGTCATTACCCGTAATGTTTGCTGCGGTCGTCTAAATATGTATACAACTATATAATTAGTAGAAATTATGTAATCGTTATCTAGGCTACCGCCGTTGTTATATAACACTATCCCAAGTTCTGCAGATACATCCTCATACCGTATTGTCATCATCATTATCAAGTACCGTCCCTAGTGGCGTAGGTGATCATGTCTCTCCACAACTTTCGATCATGGCAGCTATTTATCATTTCTGTTGTTGACCTTCTGCCAAGCCATTCACTTAAGCTGTCTGATATTTTTTCTCTTTGCTTCCCTCTATCTCTTCGTCCCTCAATTTTTCCAGTTGTTACAATATATTCAAGTTGTTCTCTTCTCATAACATGGCCAAAAAATGATGATTGTCTCTTCCTAACATTGTAAATTAGCTCTCTTTTTGCTTTGACCTCTCTCAGAACCTCTTCATTACTCTTCTTAGCTGTACATGGTATTCTCAACATTCTTCTGTAAAACCACATTTCTACAGATGTATTTTGCTTACAGTAGCTTGATGACGATCGGGTATCACCTGTAGCACATGATATCCCCTACCGAACGAGGGTTTTCCATGGGAACCCCCCCTTAACGTTGTTGTCCTTATATCTAATGTTGTGGCGATTCATGATTATACAAAGAAGTTACGACGGTGGTTATCTGTTGCCTTCCGTCTGTTTGTTTACGGTTGACTCCGCTAGCCTTCGACTAAAAAGTCTCACCCACAAGGCAGTGGGGTTGTTTTACTTCAGGGTACCCTCCCTTAGCCTTTTACTCTCCCGAGCTTACCTGCAAGGCAGCAGGGCAGCCAAGTAACTCATTGTACTTAGGATAAAATCAAAACACATGATAATATCACTTTTGTATCAATCTGTATATTGATAACCTTGATTTCCTTTATAAGTACTGATCTCTTTAGAGACCAGAAATATCAACCTGTGGGTAAACATCTTCCATTGAAGCAAATGTTTTGAATAAAACTTGACTAAACCATCACTGAATGTTTCTCCAAGTCTTGAATCACTGGTCAACACTTTTGTTTCTCTTCCATCTTTGTCAGTAATGTTCTCTCTCCGTCAGAATTCTCCACATACTAACTACCACTGCTTTTACAGCCTAGACACACAATTAACTCAACCAGTTGTTTTTTTTCCGCCTATTTTTGATTCCCACCAGATTTCTTGTCTAATTCATCTTATCTGCTTTGGAGATGCGCTAGTCAAAATTAGGTTCCGCCGTGTTTTCTTAATCACGTGCAAACGTTTAGCTTCAAAGGCAAATTAAAACCAAATTTGGGTCGGTAGCTTACGAGTTATTTCATCTCGCCTCCGAGAGATTATAATATATATTTACTTGTCTTTCGTTTCCTGCAATATCATCATGTTGTGTCAATATCAAACATTTCATTTGTTAATGCCGAGCCCAATACGCGGTGAGCATACGAAAAACGTTTAGGTCTGTCATCAGGTCGCATGTCATTTGCAGAACGTTGCGTACACAACAGCCCGTTTGAAAGAATCTCTGCCTCTAGCCAGATCTCCCACTTCTTCTGTTGCCATGTTCAATGTCTCCTTGTATTGAAACCACCTTCTTCTTGGTGTGTCCCTGATTCGTAGACCAGGAACCATGCTTTTCATTATTATTCTTTCCAGCCTTCTGTCTCTTTTTGACATGACCATATTATTTTAATGTCCTCTGTAGAATGGTGTTTATAAGCCAGCTATTTTAATGTTTAAATCTTTTAATATGTCTTCGTTGCTCTTATTTTTATTATCCAAGGCATCTTAAGGATTTTTCTGTAGCATTTTGTTTCAAATGAATCAATTTTTCTTCCTTGCTGTTTGGGAGATAGTTCACTATTCACAACCATATGTTGCCATCTAAAATATACAGTCACTTGACTGATTTTCTAACTCCCACCCCCTCTTTCTCCATAACTGCCTGCGTCCGGCTTGGTTCACAATAACATACTCGCCGGATACGGTTGGACCTTGTTTCAGTTAAGTCTCACTTTCGTTTTATATATATATTTAGCGCACTAGTTTTCATATTTTATCCATGTTTATCTTCCGACATAAAGCACATCTCTCCTTCGTCCAATCATTTCATCTCATATCCCTCCGTTTATTTCTTCGTGTTTTACCTGTCCCTCTCATCCTAGCTGTAGTAGAGTTTACTTTAGTTCGTTGTTTATTTATGTTGTTTTCGTTTTCTAAATAAGGCCGCATGTAGGCCGAAACGTCAGTAATTTTGTGTGCCCCTTTTTTGTAAAGCTGTCACCATGCCTTATATGTGTGTACTTTACACCCCACTACTTGCTCATGCTACCAGCTTGACCACAGCACTGCAATTATTTGCCTATTTATTACTGAATAAATCTGGCCTTTTGGTCAGGGTAGGAGAGACTATCAAGAAGAAAATATTGGTCTGCGTTCCCCCAAATGTTAATGGAAGAAATTTTGAGAAGAACACTAAAAAGTTCATAGTTGAAAGCTTACAATTCAAATGTAACGGTTTGGGATGCTAGTCGGTGTCATAGTTTAGGTAAAAATAGCTCAACATACTCTACGGCCAGCCAGTATTTGGCTAGAAACTCCAGACTGGCGGTACCAGCACGGACTCGATAGCCATGGTGACATTACACATTAGTATAAAACAGAGCAGAATATTTTTCATTGCTACTATTATAGATATGATTTTAAGGATAACAATATAATGTAACTCTATTATGTAACTGTAACAAATATTTACATTACAATAAGTTACATTTTATTCTTGTAATTTTTTCTGCTTCTACTTTCCCGTTTCGTTCATTTAATTGCTCATAATGGCTTTAGGAACGATGTTGTGATGTAAGACGAGTCTTCGCATGTCTATAGCTCGTTTCAAATCATCTGCCCAACTTTTAAAATCGATATCTTTTTAATCTCTTTTTGTAATTTTTTCAAAATTTGCATGTAAAGTTATAATGATTAGAACCCAACAGGGAATTAATTTCATTTTAAAAAAACATTTGGTTATTATTGTTGCTTATTTGATTTATATAAATTTATAACGACCCATTGATGTAGTCAAAACTTAATGTTTACAGTATTTTAAGTTAAAAATAGCGATTAAAAATCCATACACGGTACAATTGACGTTTTTGCACACTTTCCACGTGGGCTTTCTGACACAATTAGACACTTGTAGAAAACACGAGAAATTGTGTGTTCCACTTCCGTTCATTCATAGGTGTAGACGTGGAACAATAACATTTATCATGAGTCTTAAAATGAAATTCTGCAGTTTACAAAACATCGCAATAAAAATGTATGACTATTTTTGCAAAGAGGCTAAACGAGGAAGATTATTTCATTCTTTAGAAAACCCTGAGAATAGGACAAGACACATTTTGGATTTATCTAAACGGTCATTTAATCGCTGGATTCAAGTACGTGAACGTAAATGTTCAAAATATACAAAATCACAAGGAAGAGCAAAAATGTTGGATAATTTAGACAGTGAACTTATTAGAAGTGAAATTCGCAAAATGTTGGGTATGAATGAAACTGTTACAATAAGAAAATTAAAAGTATCGCTGAAAAAGAACAACAGTATTGAAATATCAAAGTCTACATTATGGAGGAATGTGAGAGCTGCAGGCTTTACATTCAGAAAGTATTCCAATGGACGAAACATCATCTGTGAGAAGCGACATATAGTAGTCATGAGAAGCAAGTACTTACGTGAAGTAAAAGAGGTGCGCAAGCAAGGTTATGATATTGTGTACTTGGATGAAACATGGATCAATGCTCACCACACTAACCAAAGGGAATGGCAGTCATCAGATGGAAAGATTAAGAGATTAATACCTAGCAGCAAAGGACAGCGCTTGATAATTGCTCATGCAGGTAGTCGACAACATGGACTAATACAGAATGCAGAGCTCATTTTTCTTTCAAAATCCATAGACAATCGGGATTATCACTCTGAGATGAATGGTCACATATTTAGACATTGGATTGAAAATTCTGTTCTCCCATCACTAGATCGACCATCTTGCCTAATAATGGACAATGCAGCGTACCACAACATTGTTGCACTTGAAGATAAAGTCCCGACGTCATCCAGTACAAAAGATGCTATTAAGATATATCTCACAAAGGAGCACATACAATTTAATAACATGTACTTAAAACCTGAATTACTATCTCTAGTAAAGCAAAAACAGAGGACAAAGATTTTTCAAATAGATAAGATTATCCAAGAGCACGGTCATATAAGTTTGAGGCTGCCACCTTACATTGCTCATTTAAATCCAATAGAACTAATCTGGGCAAAATTAAAAGGACAAGTGGCAGATGAAAATACAACATTCAAAATATGCGATGTAAAGACTCTTGCTAATCTCGCTTTATTAAATATAGACAAAGATTATTGGGCTAAATGTGAAGACCACGTCTTAAAACAGGAAGAGGAATATTAGAAAAATGATGGTTTGTGGAATGTTCAACCCCAAACAGTTATTAATCTTTTAGACTCGTCTGATTCAGAATGAAAGTATATAGCCCCCACAATGTTGGCCCCTATATTACCTTAAATTAGTTCAACAAACGGTCCTTTTCAGGACCACACAACTATGAAAATTGGACATACAGGTATACCTTGATATTATCGTCCGTCCTCGAACTGAGCAGACAATAATTATCCTGGTGTTTTGTTTTATCCTGTTATTTCCCCATTACGGCCACGCCTTTACCTAGTGAAAATTAATCATAGACCAGCAACTACGGTAATTTCTATTCTTTAGGGCTTCACAATTTACAATTTTGACAAACATCAAAGAAATATCGCCGCTTTAAGGAAACTGCAGCTGCAAGATATTTGTTAAATATACATTTAAAGGGTCTTTTGCATTCTAATAACATTTGGAAAATTTCAAAAGTTTTTAACAAACGGTTAGAGAGTAATAGCGTTTTGAAGTTGGGCAGATGATTTGAAACGAGCTATAATACTCATGTTTGTGTGTATTGTAATTATTTCCCCTTATCCAGCGTCTTAGCTGGCACATTCCATCTCTGACAGACTGATTCATAGAACAATTTATGGTAACACAATAAATAACGTAATATCATTTCTATTTTGTTGGGAAAACTTACTAATTAAATTGAAAAGTATCTTTATGTGCTCTTATTTTTTTTACTTATTTGCGTATCAATGTTGAGGTTGCTGTTCTTTGCTGGTCGCCACAATTGTAAAGCTTCCGGCATTTTTTTTGTTTTCCGTATTTTATCACCACAGAGATCGTCTGTTATTTCGTATAGTTAATTAATAGCTGTGTAGTTTGTTTTCTCTTTCACGGCACTTAACCAAAATACTTATTTTTTGTTTGCATTCTTCACTATGTTAATGGTTTCCACCTGTCAGCTTAGATTTATGATTATTGATAACCATTGAGTTGCCTGTTCTTTACAGAATGTTACACTCATCACAACCAGTCTGAGAGAATCTCAGTCTCTAGCTAGATTTCTCACTTTTTCTGTTCTCATATTCAAGGTCTCTGAGATGTCATGAAACCACCTTCGTCTTGGTCTGACCTTATCTCGGTTTCCTGGATCCATGCCTTCCATTATTGTTCTTTCCAGCCCACTCTGTCTTTGACGTGGTCGTAGTGTTTCAATCTCCTCAGTAAGATATTGTTTATTATACAAGTTTTTTGTCCCACTATTCGCGTCTTTAAGCTTGTCTTTATTGTTCTTTTCATTATCCAAGGTGTTTTAAGAATTTTCTGTAACATTCTGTTTCTAAAGAACCAATTCACTGTTTGCGAGTTGTGTCGACGATTCACAACCATATATTGATATGGAGAAGATACATACATTCAGTGGGTTTAATTTTGCTGCCTTGTTCATATTCATAAGATCATTCTTCTTCTTCTTCTTCCCTCCTTATTTGCCTTTCAGCGTGGAGGGGAGATATAATTTGCGGTCTTTTGCTCTTATGTTCGCCTCTGATGCTGTTATGTTTCCTAGTGCTTCTAATATTCCGTCGATTCATCGTTTTCGTGGTCGACCTTTGGGTCTAGTATTATCATAACTTTTATTGAAGGCTCGTTATGTTGCTGTTCTGTTTATCTTTGGCGACATTCAAGACTTCTGTTTTGTTGATGTTGATTTTCATGTTGCGTTTTGTGGCTGTGCTGTTGAGTTTGTTTCAGTGTTCTTGTATGTCTGTTATTGTTTTATGTATTAGTGCCTGATCGTCTGCAAATAAAAGCTCGTTGATCTCCTCTGTCTCTGATGGGTTGGATAACTTGAATATATAGTCCATGTATGTAATAAACAGTAGTTAGGATAGAACTCACCCCTGTCTTACGCCTGATCTAACTTAGAAGTGGTCCGTGTAGCCTTCTGCTTTTCTGACTGTGCATCTGCTGTTGATGTAGAGACTTTTAATTAGGTTGGTTAGATGTTGGCTTACTCTGTATGTTGTTAGTATCTCCCACAGTTGTTCTCTATTTATTTTATCGAATACTTTCCTGGGGAGTGAAAGCTATGTACAAATTTTGTGTTCCGTCGTCTTTTCTGCAGGCTGTTTTAAGGTGAATAAAGCGTCAGTCATCTGTTTCGTTTGGAACCCCGTTTGAGAATCACTTAACTGTAGTTCTATTATTGGTCTCAACCTTTTTTCCAAAATTTTGGCGTATAACATTTCTACATTGCTGAGAAGCGATATGCCTCTATATTGTTTGCAGTCTCTTTTGCTACTTATCTATGACCCCCAATAAGATCACTAAGTAAATTAATTCTTCACCAGTTTCATACAAATATAACTGTATTTATGGAGTGAACAAAATATGAAGGTAATTCAACAGAAACTATAATTTCCAAATTACTGCAATCTCTATACTTCATTACTAAGTGAGTAATTAGTAGACATATTTTCCTGAACAAAATCATATTTGTATTTGTTATTTTTACAAATCTGAAATTCTTTGATGACATTTTATATTTATTTAAACCGGCAATCTTAAATTGGAACTTGCCAACGATCTGGCCTCAAAGAGAAAGAAAAGAGGATGTCAATTTTTCTCATGCCAGCACAACCACTAGTAAATCTTGGAATGATGACATGATTCACTTGAGCCGAGATAATGGCCATTGAGTATGAACAACAGGCTCCGGTATTTTGTTCGCATATTTAAGACATTCTGCTGGGTTGAAATAGGGAAAAAACGCGTACTCCACAATCCAAGCGAATCGATTTGTTGTGAGATTTCATGAGATTTCCACATTTGCCAAACAATCAAGTTACCAATGCCGTTAACAGAAAGAGATAAAAAAATAATTCATAGATTTATACAAAAGTAATTGAATTGCTCTTCTCATTTTTTTTTAACGTGCACGTTTTTTTTTTTCTACGATCAGATAAAGTTATTGAGTTATTCGTGGGTTATCATTATTGCACTCCGAAAAGGTCCATACGTGTCCGCATGTCCTGCAGCGCCCAGAGACCGACAACTCCAGCTCAGCTCTGGCTTGCTTGATCAGTCGTCTTATGCACCCACTAAGCCTCTCTTTTCTGGATGTACCTATTTTAACTCCCATCTCTTTCATCCGAAGAAGTTACATGCACTCATGGTTGTCGAAGTCCTTTGCTCTTCCTGCATCTTGGAGGGCATTGATGGCGTCCGTCTGATCCATCGGTTGGCCGTCTTCGACGATAGCACCAACTAGACACAGGGTTCGCTCTTTTATTTCCCCGTGCTTCCATATATCCAGAGACGTAGACATATGGCCTTTGGTGTCTCGACAGACGATTAGTAGCAAGAAATCATGATAGGTCAGTAGTTTGGTAAAAATAATATTCTCTAATGCTGGATGCTGTTTTGCTGAACATCTTCTGTCCTGGCTGAAACTCCCAACGTATACAAAGGTGAGACACAAATCAGAAAAAAAACGGAGGGCTACTAAACGTGCTCATAATCATGAGCTGGTGGGACTAGAAGTTTCTTTTAGAAGTGGCAAGAGAATGGTGAAAACGTACCCGTACCACGCTGGTGATCATGTAATGGTGATTTTGAGCGCAGCTTCTTCACCCCCCCCCCCCTTCCCACCGCCAGTTGATGCAGCTCAAAGACGAGTGGGTGTCTGGCTCACGAAATTGAGGACAATTGAGGACAATTGAGGACAATTGAGGACAATTGAGGACAATTGAGGACAATTGAGGACAATTAATGACAATTGAGGACAATTGAGGACAATTGATAACAACGAGGAAGAGCACTGTCCCTTCTCTGTCCATCCCAACCTCAAAATGATGTGGATTAGAATGATGAATCAGTATTGCACTCGTCAAAGACATTACACATGGGACTTGAATCACATCTGTGTGTACATTTCACAACCACCACACGCAATACTGACGAAACACAGCTTGTTTACGCTTCATCTTGACATGTTTTTCTGTGATTTTAACAGGAGCATATTCCTTCAGTTTCATATGAAGAGTAAGGTTGATCCCGTGGCAGGTCCAGCAAGCCGACAGGGGAATTAACTTGTTTGATTTTTTAATAATTCTACACAAATTCCAATAAGGAAATTGCTACAACAATGGCAATCGACAAATACTCATCAGTTTGCAACAAGGCAGGTCTCTATCAGAGATAAAAATGATCATACAAGTGAGTTAAGAGTGGACGAGATAGGAACACTATATTTGTCGTGGAAGACAATTATTAGAAAGTCTTTCTTTCAATAACATGTCCGTAAAACAATGACTGTTTTATTGTTTTTTTGTGTGTTATTGAGTTATTGAGTTATTTGCGGGTTATTATCATTGCATCCGAACATTTGTTGTTTATGAGATTGTACTATCCCGTACTTATTTGAGAACCTCTCGGTTTGTTTCCCCTCTGTCTTTAGGATCATCAACATTTTACTCCTCCATTTAGAATGATCAACATTTTACTCCTCCATTTGGAATGATCAACATTATACTCCTCCAAGATGTCTTTGGTTTGCTTCCTTTCTCAAAGTTGATTGTTTTAGTCTCAATCTGGCATTTTAGTTCTAATACAAGAAACTTTGCAGCATTAATAGATGATGCTTATTTCATTTAAGTACATTAGTCCCGCTCATTCTTATAGTGTATGTATTGTGAGAGTAGTTTCAAACTGTGACACCATAAAATAATGTACTGTTTTAGTGGAATTAATTAATTAATTAATTTTTCTAATTCGATTATCGGTTAAAGAGGAAACTTTTTCCTGTCACAGGTTGAGAAAGGTACAATGATTCCTAATGTGGTAAAAACCGATGCAATAATATTCCGGTGAGAATCCGTGACGTAATTTTTATTTTCGTTTTTTTTTTCATCAGGGTCACATTAATTGTTCATTTAATACGCTGAGCAGTGAACTAGTTTAACTCATAATTTACAAATGAAAGGTGTCCATATTATTTACCAATAGATTTCACCTCATTAAACAGATAACCCCTTGCAGGGCCATAATAATCTAGTTGAGAAGCGCTGTATTTACAAAACAAAACAAAACAAACAAAAACACCTACGCCAAGTTGAATATGTCTCAGACGAACAATTTTATTTCTGCCTTGAGATTATTTCCCTAATTTCTAGTTCGAATATAACATCTCAAGTCTGTGTACAATTTTGCCGTCATTGTTATAACCGTAACGTAAATCTTGCTGACTTGTATTAGGCTGTAACATTCTACAAAATGGTCAGTATGATCTTACAATTTAATGAAAATACACTCAAAAAGTAAGCTGTGAAAAGAAGCCTCAGATAGCTCCTGGCAAAGTCTTTCGTGCTCGGGAACAGGTCTCATATAGCTCCTGGCCAAGTCTTTCATACTCAGGAACAGGTCTCATATAGCTCCTGGCCAAGTCTTTCATACTCAGGAACAGGTCTCATATAGCTCCTGGCCAAGTCTTTCATACTCAGGAACAGGTCTCATATAGCTCCTGGCCAAGTCTTTCATACTCAGGAACAGGTCGCAAATAGCGCCTGGCCAAGTCTTTCATACTCAGGAACAGGTCTCATATAGCTCCTGGCAAAGTCTTTCGACTCAGGAACAGGTCTCATATAGATCCTGGCCAAGTCTTTCATACTCAGGAACAGGTCTCATATAGCTCCTGGCCAAGTCTTTCATACTCAGGAACAGGTCTCATATAGCTCCTGGCCAAGTCTTTCATACTCAGGAACAGGTCTCGTATAGCTCCTGGCCAAGTCTTTCATACTCAGGAACAGGTCTCATATAGCTCCTGGCCAAGTCTTTCATACTCAGGAACAGGTCTCATATAGCTCCTGGCCAAGTCTTTCATACTCAGGAACAGGTCTCATATCGCTCCTGGCCAAGTCTTTCATACTCAGGAACAGGTCTCAAATAGCTCCTGGCCAAGTCTTTCATACTCAGGAACAGGCCTCAAATAGCGCCTGGCCAAGTCTTTCATACTCAGGAACATGTCTCATATAGCTCCTGACAAAGTCTTTCATACTCAGGAACAGGTCTCATATAGCTCCTGGCCAAGTCTTTCATACTCAGGAACAGGTCTCAAATAGCGCCTGGCCAAGTCTTTCATACTCAGGAACAGGCCTCAAATAGCGCCTGGCCAAGTCTTTCATACTCAGGAACCGGTCTCAAATAGCGCCTGGCCAAGTCTTTCATACTCAGGAACAGGCCTCAAATAGCTCCTGGCCAAGTCTTTCATACTCAGGAACAGGTCTCATATAGCGCCTGGCCAAGTCTTTCATACTCAGGAACAGGCCTCAAATAGCGCCTGGCCAAGGTTTTCATACTCAGGAACAGGCCTCAAATAGCGCCTGGCCAAGTCTTTCATACTCAGGAACAGGCCTCAAATAGCTCCTGGCCAAGTCTTTCATACTCAGGAACAGGTCTCATATAGCGCCTGGCCAAGTCGTTCATACTCAGGAACAGGCCTCAAGTAGCGCCTGGCCAAGGTTTTCATACTCAGGAACAGGCCTCAAATAGCGCCTGGCCAAGTCTTTCATACTCAGGAACAGGTCTCATATAGCGCCTGGCCAAGTCTTTCATACTCAGGAACAGGTCTCAAATAGCGCCTGGCCAAGTCTTTCATACTCAGGAACAGGTATTGAGATGGAGTGCATGTGGAACAGATGTTCCACAAACAAGTTGCGTCCTGATGGTTGCTTAAATATTTCTTTATGAGGTAATGATCACATCTAGTTTATCTGACATCACGATTTCGTCCAACTGTCCTGCTTTTAAAATGTGTCTTGCGTCCGACTAGACATTTAACTTCTATAAATTATTGAAAATAGGCGTCACAGTATCATGTTCTGTTTTTTTTCTTGTAAAGAATATTTTTTTTCCGGATTACTTGTCTTGCATTTTTGTGAAGACCGTCTGGTAATCGTATATCTGAGAGTCAGGTGGCGTTGTGGTTAGAGCACTCTCCTGTCAAATTAAAGGTTCGAGGTTTTCGACTGCCAGTAGAGAAAACATTTTCTTTGTCCCAAGAGAATCTCATGATCTAACCAACCTCTTCAAAGTGGTAGCAGGGATGTTTCTCGGCAAGAAAAGTTAACGAAAGATGGAAACTGATCAACCCATCTCTTGAAGTCATAACACATCTTTACTAAACAGCAATTGATGTAAGACTACCTTTAACCTTTAACCCTGTTTCTAGCTGTCAATGAGTTTCATGAACGCGACACGTGTCATTGTGTATGATTCTGAATACGGGAAACTCAGTACAGGAAAAGTTGACAAGGAGAAGACAACTATAAATGTATTTTCTTTTTTTCTTTTTTTTTTTTTCGTCCGTCAGCTTTGACCTCTGACGAAGTCCCTAGAGACTAGGAACTGAATTTTGCGTGTTAATCCATCTTTCCCTGGCAGCCGTGTGCACAGGGGTCCCTCGCCGCACAGGCAGTCAACTCCGACTTTGGAGGTACTCATATTTTTTTCCGTCGGTGAGTAATTGACGTTTCAAGCCGGGCCTCGCTGCTGAGACCAGGGGTGGTTGCCGCAGAGAGAAATCATAAATATAAATCCGAACCGGTGTAGCCGAGATTTGAACCTATAACCTCTTTGTCTCGAGGCCGGCGACTTGCCTCGAGACTAACTAGTTCCCCCCTAAATGTATTTGATTGTCACATCAAAGGCGTACACAGAACACAATATTAGTGACATTTGTGTTTGATTGTCATCGGTTTATCTTGAAAGTGTTGTGTTTTATAAGAGAAGGCGTTGGAAATGCATCACCCAAGTACACTAAAGAATGTTCAATCATCAATGAAGCAAGACTTCTCAATCAGGTATTCGTAAAACATCGGGTAAAAGAGAACAAGGCAGACCAAGAGAATCACCACGCAGAACAATAACTAGGAAAGTTTAAACCATGGGACTACTAACCAAACAAGACCCTAAAAGAAATGTCAGTAAATCTTCAATTGTGAAGATTTATTACTTCTGCTCAATGTGCAATCTTCGGACCGAGAGTAAAACATATGAATAAATTAAATTAATATCTATGAGTATCTATGAGTATCTATAAATATCTATGAGTATATATGAATGACACGATGAGCACAAGGCCAAGTCGAGCCCCATTCACATAGAAAAAAGCTGATCCTCTGTTATGGAGACGAAGTTAATCCGAAAGTCATGTTGATAAAGAAAAATATATTATAGAATGGGCTGACAGTAGCTGGTCGTCCTATTTGTGGTCAGCTGTCGAGGCACTAGCTAATAATTCGTTGCCTCAAATACAAGCATGACAATCTTTCATCACTGGCTGCAGGAAATTACAGTGTCAAACCTTGACACAGTGAATCAGTTTCCCAGACAACGGAAAATACCAGAATCATCATATAATCAAGCAATGTCACTAGCAATTTTATTTACTTAGTTTTTCTTCAATATTAAAAACGATCGATCAATGAGAAGTTGTGTATTTTAACAAGTCCTTAATAAATAAAGATCAGATATATATACATAGTTAACTGGTACCACCAATGCTTAGTTTGTTAGTGACCATCATTTTTCTAGCTGATACGTTCGCTTGCAGCTCTTTCACTGAACGTGTCCTGACTCTGGACAAAGTGGATATCACTGACTTTGTTCTTCACTCCTTAAGAGTAGAGGAAGAGGATGAGTAGGACATGAGTGTATACAATGAGAGACAGGAGTCTAAAGGCGGAGAAGGGATCTGGTCGATCCGGAGTGGTTATCAGAAAAAAAGGCAGATGTATCTACAATCAACACCTTAGAGGAACAAGGTTCTTGCTACATTTCGAGAAATGCTGGAACGGACGGTGGAGCGGATATGGGAACATCCAGACGGCAGTGAAACTTATTTGATATAAAAATGGAATAGACCATAACTGTTCATGACGATCAGAACATTGAAGTATGATCTGCTTGTTGTCCCGCAGGCCACCCAAATTTAATAGAGAAAAAAATCGATGGTATCTTTTTTTAGAATTAGATGGAGCATGAACCCGCGATGTCAGACAATAGATTATTCAAAGTAGAACTCGAATCAGCCTGACCAGCAATGAAGCGCACTGATCGCTTAGTGTACAGGCTCTGCAATGTAAGCAAAGTTATTCATGTTGTGTACAGAAAACATATTTGTTTGCCTTGTTTTTAAATAGTCAAAGTGAACACAATGGAAAAATGTAGATCAAAGATGGAGGAAGGCGCATAAACATAAAGACAGCAGCAAGAACAAACATAAATCTGGATATATGCGGAGACTGAACGTTACCGTTAATTTCTTTTTTTAAAAAGAAAAGCCGTATTTCTTTATACTTGCGGTGAAAACCACGCCTTTCCTTTTTTTCTTTTTTTTTTTTGATTAATATCCAACAAGAATTCTAGTTCACCGAGGCTAAAACAAACTTTTAAGTCTTTTATTATGTCTTCATTCCTCACTGTCATTATCTATGGAGAATCTGAACTAATTTTCTGTAGTATTTTATTATGCATTAAAATCCTTGTTGCAGTTTCCTCATATTTCCAGTGCATGGGGGACTTGTTGGTCTCGGGGCAAGACGCCGGCCTCGAGACAGAGAGGTTGTAGGTTCAAATCTCGGCTACACCGGTTGGGATTTTTATTTATGATTTCTCTCTGCGACAACCACCCCTGGTCTCAGCAGCGAGACCAGGCTTGAAACGTCAGCTACTCATCGACGGAAAAAACATTAGTACCTCCGAAGTCGGAGTTATCTGCCTGTGCGGCAAGATACCCCTGTGCACACGGCTGCCAGGGAAAAATGGATTAACACTCTAGATTCAGATCCTAATCTCTAGGGACTTCGTCAGAGTTGAAAGCTGGCGAACGCAACAACAACAACAACAATCTTGAATAAATCGATTTTCTTCCTTTTTGTTTGCGATACTGTCCCTGATTCACAGCCATAAGTTGGTAACTGGAAAATACGTTTCCTCGGTAATTTTAATTTGACTGCCTTGCTGATATTGTGCCACATGTTCTTCATTGCGTTTAACTTTGTGTTGCTACATCTAATCTTCTTTTGATCTCTTTCTGGCAGTCTCCATTGTTGGTTACTACAGATCCCAGATATTCATAGTTTGTTACAATTTCAAACTCTTCACTATTAATGATGACTTTGGGTTGACTTTTTTTTTTTTTTCTTTGGTCAGTGTACGTAATTTTCTTTTATATATATATATATATATATATATATATGTAAGATAGATATATTTAGATAGATGTTTTGCTCTTCACTGTGTTTTTAACACACTCAGCTGTCTCTTATTTGCAATGCACTGTTTGAGAGAGAGAATGATTGTACTGATAGCGTATGCGTGTTATAGAATTATGTTTGCATTTTTTTTGTTCACTGGTCGAACTTCACAAATTTGTCATTATTTCTGACATTTCTCAGGATGTTCTCAGGTCAGATATTGAACAAATATGGAAGAGATGGGGCACCTCTAACTCACCCCTGTTTACACTTTAAACCAAACTTCACCCACTATGCTATTAGCTGCGTGATGTTCGTGGTTAAGTGATTCAATAAGTTGTGTCGGGTGTGTCGGGACATTAATTAAGTGATAATAACGAACAAACCAAAACTCAGAACCCAAATGAAGTCGTTTCTCATCACGATGGAATTAAATAAAACGAGTGAAATAAAAATAAGGCAAACTCCAGGAAAATATTTATTATCAAAATAAAATTATTGAAGAAAAACATCTGATAACTTGTTGTCAGCCACGTGTATGCTCCTAGCCTTGTCTTCGCTATTCATAAAGCAAAGGGTAAAAATCCCAGACACTCGACGTGAAGCTGTCATCACTATGGTCTTGATTTAAAAAAAGGAAAGAAAAAAAAGGAGGGAAAAAGTCAGCAAGTCTAGCTACACGTCATTAAGGCGCCTTGGCTGTGTGGACAACGTGATGGAGTCAGTGATGAGCGCCAGACTAATGAAACTTCAAGAAAAAAAATATATATATAAAAAGAGATCATATGTTTGACAACTTGCAATCAACTTTCACTAGAAATCACAGAGTTGAATGTTCTGTTGATGTTTTATTCATAAAACAGCAAATAAATTTAACAGATCGATAATTTAAAAAAATATATTCATGTGGCTGTTTTTTTGTAAACCTGGTAAAAACGTTTAATTGGTCTGGAAAGAAAGACACATAATAAAGTTGTAAAAAATATAAAAGACGAATGGAAAGATATTGTATGTAAAAAAAAAAAAAAGTAAAGTGCCCCCGTCACGCCAAATGGCGTATATGGAATATGATGTTAGTGACCATAAATTTTACAGACCATCGACATATGATTTTTGAGGTAATATGGTCGGTATTACGCCCGTGCCGCTTTACTTTCCCAGAAAAAAATCGGGTTCTCATTAAAGGCTGGATGAACCAAAACGCCGTCGGTTGGATCAAATCCTACCTCTTGTCCTTTGTAGTCCAGTTCACTAACCACTGAGCTATCACGGCTCCCTCAATATAGAATGTGCTCAGCTATAATGATCGTCAGCAAACTGGTGTCTGTTTCTGGATTAAATATAGATATATCAAAATAATCAAATTATGACTAGTCTAAGTCATATCTGGGACGTCTTTCCAATGACAAATATAGATTGCACGAAATGGAGAGTGGGGAAGATGAGGGAGGGGGCGACTTGATGCCGCTTCTCAACAAGGCGCCACAAGAATTACCAGCTAAGGAATTTTAATTTTCAGTCAATGATCAACTGACAAACGATGACAAAGAACTGACAAAGCAGCAGAAATGGACTCAAGATGCAATAAATTGTGTCAAATCATTGAACAACTGTCACTTCTGTTGTCCAACATGAAAATAACACTAAAGACAGAACGGGCACTCTACAACACAATCTTCATCCATTCTAACTCTGTACTACCAATACCACATCCCCACATCTGGGTATTAGACTCATGAACAATAAGAAAAAATAATCACTACTGAATTTAAATGGATTAGACACATGATGGGATATATCCTAAGAGATACGAACCGAAATGAAGAACTGAGAAAAAAAATAAGAATAATTCTTGCCTCAGAATACACAAAGAAACAACAGTTAAAATTGTGTGGCCACGTTATAAGATAAAAGAACAACGGAATGAATCTTCAATAAAAGTTGCGAGAACACCAGATTAAAGGGTCGACCACGAAAAAGTAGGATTGATGGAATATTAAAAGAACTAGGAAACATAACAGCAGGAAAAGCTAACAGAAGAGCAAATGACTATAACTCATAGCTACTCATAAAACTATATCTCACATCGACAGTTAAAGACAAATGAGGAAGGGGAAAAGGAGAAGAGATAGGAACCAACAAAAAAATAGGGAAACCACAGAAGCAGTTAGCGCCCCAACATTCTTTTCGATGCCAGAATTGCTAAAAACAATGAAAGATCACGAATATTAAATATGTTTGACATGTACAATGAAAACCTACATAAAACCTGAACAATCATCTCACAGGAATAAGTTTCTGGTAAATGTACCATTTGGCAGGGGGTGGGGCAACAAAAAAGCACTTCATAATAAGGCAAGTGACCGGCGAAAGCTGGAAAGTATCAGTGTCTGCTTGTTTGAATTTAAAAGAATGCGTAAGCTGGAAAACTGAAACTTTATATTGTCTTCTACTACCTTTTTAGCTCCCTGTGGAGCATAGGTCTTCAACAAACACTTTGCAAATCGTTCATTTTTTTGCCATTCTTTTAAGATCATTCCATGTCTTCCCCATCATCTTCATCTCTTTATATTGTAATATTTCATAATATTGAATCTTTATGATATATTATTTCATAACAAAGAATCTTCTTTATATTGTAATATTTCATAATATTGAATTTTTATATTACATTTCATAACAATGAACCTTTATATTGCAATATTTCCTAATATTGAATCTTTATGATATAATATTTCATAACCAAGAACCTTTGTATTGTAATGTTTTATAATAATGAACCTTTATATTGTAATATTTTAAAATAATGAACTTGTATATTGTAATATTCTATAAAAATGAACGGTTATATTGTAATATTTTATAACAACGAACTTTTTATACTGTTGTATTTCATAGTAATTTATATTAATCGGAGAATGAGTTAACAAATAAATTATTATTATTATTATTATTATTATTATTTTTCTCTGATTGCCACTAGTTGATACGAGCTGCTGCTCTTTGACTCGATTAGATGTGGCGGGTTGTAATGGCTTTCTTGACATTCCCGGCTCTTACTGGAGAGGTTGGAGTTCGTCTGTCCCAGGCTATGCTGGGAAACTACTAGTCCTGCCCTGTGGTACTGCAATACTGGGTCCTCTATATCAGTAACAGCCACCACTACGGCGAACACGGCGATCCTAGCTTATGTTAGCCAGCCTGTTTTGACGCAGACTGTTGCCAGGGGTGACCATAGGAGGTAGATATGCTAGGTCTTGGTCGGCTGATGGTGCGCCGACCCTGCTATTGCGACCGCAGGTCGCAGGCGCTTGTGCACCCCCAAACAAATAGATAAACATCACTGTATTTCTCTCAAATCTGATGAACGCTGATTCTGTTCTTTTTATTCATGGATTCTATTTCACTGCTGTCTGAAATTCTCTAAAACCGTTCTACCTCATACTATAAGCGCTCTACCTCATACTATAAGCGCTCTACCTCATACTATAACCGTTCTACCTCATATTATAACCGTTCTACCTCATACTATAACCGTTCTACCTCATACTATAACCGTTCTACCTCATACTATAACCGCTCTACGTCATACTATAACCCTTCTACCTCATACTATAACCGCTCTACGTCATACTATAACGGCTCTACCTCATACTATACCCGCTTTACGTCATACTATAACCGCGCTCCCTCACACTATAACCGTTCTACTTCATACTATAAGCGCTCTACGTCATACTATAACTGCTCTACCTCATACTATAACCGCTCTACGTCATACTATAACCGCTCTACCTCATACTATAACCGCTCTACCTCATACTATAACCGCTCTACCTCATACTATAACCGTTCTATCTCATACCATGACCTCCCTACCTGATACAACAGCATTCCCCAATGCCAATGGCGCCATTGGCAAATTCGGTTCACATGGTCGACCTCAGAGCAAACCCTATTCGGTCGACAATGCGACGATTCCAAACGTCATCCCTGGAAAGAGATCACCAAGTGTTGCTTCCCTACTCCATTTAACTCAAATAAATCGAAGGTTACACAACAAAGGTCGCAAAACAACAATATAACGGTATTAGTAACAACACTCTAAAGATTCAGGCTAACTTTGGCTCCATTTCTCCGGAAGTCGATAAATTCGCCAGTTTTTCGATGATTCTAATTATGGTTGGACAAAACGTGTTTTTTTTTTCTTCCTTCCTGGGTTGAAGTAAAAACTCGAATTCAAGCACCTCAACTGCACTTACCATGTGACCTTTATTCTCCAGTTCCATTAGAAATCGCACACCTACCCCTAATTCACATACCTCCGAATTGGAAAATAAGTTGTAAACACAGTCCTGTGTTGTTCACTTCAGTGCTTACATCTCCTGTTTCTGACTTCTGTACCTTCATCTTCTGTTGTTGACTTCAATAATTATATCTTCTGTTGTTGACTTCAGTAATTATATATTCTTTTGTTGACTTCAGTACTTATATTTTCTGTTGTTGATTTCAGTACTTATATCTTCTGTTGTTGACTTCATTACTTGCATCTTCTGTTGTTGACTTCAGTACTCACATCTTCTGTTGTTGACTTCATTACTTATATCTTGTGTTGTAGACTTCAGTACTTATATCTTATGTTGTTGACTTTAGTACTTACATTTTCTGTTGTTGATTTCAGTACTTATATCGTGTATTATTGACTTCAGTACTTATATCGTGTTTTGTTGACTTCAGTACTTATATCGTGTATTATTGACTTCAGTACTTATATCTTGTGTTGTTGACTTCAGTACTTATATCGTGTATTATTGACTTCAGTACTTATATCGTGTATTATTGACTTCAGTACTTATATCGTGTATTTTTTACTTCTGTAATTATATCTTGTGTTGTTGACTTCAGTACTTATATCGTGTATTATTGACTTCAGTACTTATATCATGTATTATTGACTTCAGTACTTATATCTTGTGTTGTTGACTTCAGTACTTATATCTTGTGTTGTTAACTTCAGTACTTATATCGTGTATTATTGACTTCAGTACTTATATCGTGTATTTTTTACTTCTGTAATTATATCTTGTGTTGCTGACTTCAGTACTTATATCGTGTATTATTGACTTCAGTACTTATATCGTGTATTATTGACTTCAGTACTTATATCTTGTGTTGTTGACTTCAGTACTTATATCGTGTATTATTGACTTCAGTACTTATATCTTGTGTTGTTGACTTCAGTACTTATATCGTGTATTATTGACTTCAGTACTTATATCTTGTGTTGTTGACTTCAGTACTTATATCGGGTATTATTGACTTCAGTACTTATATCTTGTGTTGTTGACTTCAGTACTTATATCGTGTATTATTGACTTCAGTACTTATATCATGTGTTGTTGACTTCAGTACTTATATCGTGTATTATTGACTTCAGTACTTATATCTTGTGTTGTTGACTTCAGTACTTATATCGTGTATTATTGACTTCAGTAATTGTAACTTCTTTTTTTCGATTTCGATATTTGTAACTTCTGTTGTTGACCCCTACCAAAACAATATTTGAAGTTGTCTGATGTCCTCTTATTTTCCCCTATATTTTTTGTCACAAAATATTTCATTTGTTTCCTTGTCACTACAAGGCAAGAAAAGTAATACTTTTATATTTGGATTAACTGTATTTTGTTCGCTCCCTCTGTGTATATGTGTGCATATGTTTGTATATATTATATAGTAAAAAAAAAAGTAAAGTACCCCCGTCACGCCAAGTGGCGTGTAGGGAATATGGTGATAGTGACCATAAATTTTACAGATCTTCGGCACATGATTTTTGGGGTAATGTGGTCGGTATTACGCCCGTGCCGCTTTACTTTCCCAGAAAAAAATCCGGTACTCATTAAAGGCTGGGTGAACCGGACGCCGTCGATTGGGAAAGCCTACCTCTTGTCCTTTGTAGTCCAGTTCACTAACCACTGAACTATCGCGGCTCCCATATATATATAAATATTAGGACCTCTTTTCGAACACCCACGTTATAGTTGTTAATTGTCCACTCTTTTTCTTCTTCTTTCCTTCCTCATTTGCCTTTCAGCGTCGAAGGGAGATATAAATTGCGGCCTTTTGCTTTTCTGTTCGTCTCTGCTGCTGTTATCTTTCCTAGTGTTTCTAATGTTCCATCGATCCATCTTTTTCGTGGTCGACCCTTGGGTCTGGTATTCTCGCAACGTTTATTGAGGGCTCGTTGTGTTGTTTTTTGATTACCCTGCCTTGTGTGACGTGGCCAAACCATTTTATCTGTTGTTTCTTTATATATTATACGGCGGGGGCTATTCCTAGCTTTTTTTCTCAGGTCTTAATTTCTGATCCTATCTCTCAGACTGTTTCCTGTCATTCGTCTGACACATTTAATGTCAGTAGAGGTTATTTTTCTTATTGATCTTGCATCTAGGGTCCAGGTCTGGCATTGGTAACACAATGTTTGGATGAAGATTGTATTGTAGAGTGCCCGTTTTGCCTATAGAGTTATCTCCTAGATTGTCCACAGTATTCTCAATATTCTTGAATGAAACTAAAAGTTGATGACCTTTAACTTCCTTCTTGGTTTCGATAGTCGATGATCCACATCCAAATTGATCTCTCTATAACAAATGAAAATATCTTTTTTCTTATTTCCATTCACAATATTGAGTTGTTTCAGTTCATTATATTTCTCATTCCTTAAACTCAGCGCTTCAAAATATATCGTGCACTTCACCTCCTTTATACACCTACCATAATCTGACGGTAGCATTGTTCTAGGGCATTTGTGTTACATTTGGTGAGTTACATTTTGTTGTCATTCTATTTGTGTTACATTTGGTGAATTACATTTTGTTGTCATTCTATTTGTGCTACATTTGATGAATTACATTTTGTTGTCATTCTATTTGTGTTACATTTGGTGAATTACATTTTGTTGTCATTCTATTTGTGTTACATTTGGTGAATTACATTTTGTTGTCATTCTATTTGTGTTACATTTGGTGAATTGCATTTTGTTGTCATTCTATTTGTGTTACATTTGGTGAATTACATTTTGTTGTCATTCTATTTGTGTTACATTTGGTTAATTACATTTTGTTGTCATTCTATTTGTGTTACATTTGATGAATTACATTTTGTTGTCATTCTATTTGTGTTACATTTGGTGAATTACATTTTGTTGTCATTCTATTTGTGTTACATTTGATGAATTACATTTTGTTGTCATTCTATTTGTGTTACATTTGATGAATTACATTTTGTTGTCGTTCTATTTGTGTTACACTTGGTGAATTACATTTTGTTGTCGTTCTATTTGTGTTACATTTGATGAATTACATTTTGTTGTCGTTCTATTTGTGTTACATTTGATGAATTACATTTTGTTGTCATTCTATTTGTGTTACATTTGATGAATTACATTTTGTTGTCGTTCTTTTTGTGTTACATTTGGTGAATTACATGTTGTTGTCATTCTAACTATATATATATATATATATATATATATATATATATATATATAAATGTGTGTGTGTGTATATATATATATATATATATATATATGTATATGTTGAGGTAATAATAGATGGTGAGGTGGTTGATGTAATGCTAGAGGGTGAGATAGTTGTGGTAATGACAGAGGGTGAGGTTGTTGAGGTAATGACAGAGGGTGAGGTTGTTTGAAGGAATAATAAAGATTAAGATCGTTGGGGTAACGGTTGAGGGTGATGTGTTTGAGGTACTGATGATACAGGGTTTTGATATTTTCGTTATTACACATAGATCACAACACGACGTACAACTACAACTAAGCAACACAACCAAAATAGACTAAAGAGAACTACTAAACTTCACTACCACAATCATTACAACGGTTGATTCCCTCTATAGCTGCAGAAATAATTTATGTTATTGTCATAGAAATGTATATTGGATGTATAGAATTGTATATAAAGTCATTTTTATTAATGAAAAGTCTACAAACCGCACCTTAATTTAAATTCCTTGCAGAAGTTCGGTCCAAATTGTTTTCCGTTCACCAAAATCTGGAGTCGTTTTGCTGCATCCATATCCCTGATTCAGCTGATTGTGACTGATATAAGATTGTAATGTAACGATGTTTTCGAGAGCGACCGAGACAGACAGACGAGTGGACAGACAGACAGACAGGCAGATATATATCGTGGAAGAAGATGGTAAAAAAAGGGAAGAAGAAACGGTAGAGACTGATGGTCTGAAAAATAAGAATAAAGATAGAGAGAGAAGTCAGCAGAGAAATATGCGTGCAAATCAGACACAAAAAGCCAATGCTCGATATAAGATGTAAGCAGACTCTAGCAAATCTAATGAGGTACAGTAATGGGAATATGCATCATCATGAATTATGTATAATTTAGTCAGGCGAAGATCAGCATCCGGTGTCTGGTTGCTACGAAACGTAGTCGTTCGCGATCCGGTTCTTTAAAAAACAAAACTGCTTCAACATAACCCCAGGCTCTGTTCTCAGACCTTAAGCAATAAACAAAGTCCCAAGCAACACTTATTTTCTGCTGAATTCAGAGCTCACGGCATGTTGATGGAGTTCATATATCCAGATGTATTATATCTCAGAGCAGATATCATTTGTGTTTTCATTGGAGAGTTACATTCAATAAGATTGCAATGAGTTACATTCAATAAGATTGCAATACAGGCAGTGTCGAATGTTTGGAAGGGTCAAGTAAAGCCGAATGGCAAAGAAAATAATAGACTGTGATTGGATGATACATTTAACCAGGGAAGATCAGAAAAAGAGCTAGACAAATTTGATGAGGCTTTTAGAAACTCATCCCCCAGACAATTCTTCATTTATATTTAGTCTTGAAGAGAGTAGTAATTTATTAAACAATGAGACTTGGTTATTTAGAATTAATGTGTTTGTGTTTGATCGCAGTGAAAGTTGAATGGATGGGCTGTGTCGATGTGAACGGTTTAAACAAATAAGGTTGAAGTTTACTTCTAAAGGTAGAGAGAGAGAGAGAGAGAGAGAGAGAGAGAGAGAGAGTTGTTGTTGTAAAGTTGGAGGAGGAAGTGATTGAAGATTTGATTATTTTGAGGTTGGTGGATGAGATAATGATAGAGGGTGATGTTGTTGGGGTAATGATAGAGGGTGAGGTGTTTGAGGTAATAATAGAGGGTGAGATGGTTGAGGTAATGATAAAGGATGAGTTTGTTGAGGTAAATATAGCGGCTGAGGTGGTTGAAGTAATGATAGAAGGTGAAGTGATTGAAGTAATGATAGAGCACGAGGTAGTTGAGTTAATGATAGAGGCTGAGGTTATTGAGGTAACAATGAAGGATAAGATCGTTGAGGTAATGGTAGAGTGTGAAGTGGTTGAGGTAATAATGATGCAAGGTTTTGATATTTTCATAGTTATTACACATAGATTACAACACGACGTTCTAAAAATGTATTCATATTTCATTATATTATATTCAATAATAACTGACTTTGAAATTTTGCTTACACAAGTTTATTAGATCGTCGGTTGTACAACTGAAGATATACTGGAGCTCATCTAAAATTTGCTTGTTCTGAAACTAAACTTAATTTTCTGGGTCTGGATGCGCTCAAGAGGTTACCACCGGTATTTATTGAAGCATCTCTTAATACATTTTGTCTGTGATATTTCTAATGTTATCTTTTTTCTATCAAAATATTACAACTCGTCTTGCTTGACACTTTCTAAATCTATGTCTTGATTTATTCAGTGTTATTTTTAAGCTACTTACATTGTTCTCTGGAGCAAACAACATCTAAATCCAACTTGAACCCTTTCTCAACTAAACTATGTTTTCCTGACTGATCTATCTCTAGATCTTTCTTCTACATCTCTATTTGATAATAACTAAGTAACTGTGAAGAAGTCCATAACTATAAAAACTCACATCTGCCTTCTGGCAGTTTCGACCGAAGCCGGACTAAACTCATCTAATTTACATGTTCTAGGTGTTTCTTTTCTCTCTCTCTCTTCTCTCTAAAGATTGTCTAATTCTGCTAGTGCACGAGATAAACTCATCTGTCTCATTTACATAATTTATTGGCTTAGTCGCTGGCTAGTAATCTTTCAGCAAATGTTTGAATACGACGTTCACATTTAGATACAATTTGTGTCATATTTTGCAAAATAAGCCACCATCTTGACACTTTAGTTGACCTCTAAGTTTAAAAAATAACGTTAACATGAACCCTATGAATGACATTTCTCCGACAAACTTAAACTGGCCCCAAGTTTGTTTATCAACCTAATTGTGGAATGTGACGGTCAAGCTGACATCTCTCCCATAAACTTAAACTGACCCCAAGTTTGTTTATCAACCTAATTGTGGAATGTGACGGTCAAGCTGACATCTCTCCCATAAACTTAAACTGACCCCAAGTTTGTTTATCAACCTAATTGTGGAATGTGACGGTCAAGCTGACATCTCTCGCATAAACTTAAACTGACCCCAAGTTTGTTTATCAACCTAATTGTGGAATGTGACGGTCAAGCTGACATCTCTCCCATAAACTTAAACTGACCCCAAGTTTGTTTATCAACCTAATTGTGGAATGTGACGGTCAAGCTGACATCTTTCCCATAAACTTAAACTGACCCCAAGTTTGTTTATCAACCTAATTGCGGAATGTGACGGTCAAGCTGACATCTCTCCCATAAACTTAAACTGACCCCAAGTTTGTTTATCAACCTAATTGTGGAATGTGACGGTCAAGCTGACATCTCTCCCATAAACTTAAACTGACCCCAAGTTTGTTTATCAACCTAATTGCTGGACATTTGGCAAAGTCAAGTCACGTTTACATCTATTCCCCCATATTTCCAATAATAGCTAAAATGTTCCATTCGCAGAACTTGTTGACTAAAGTGCAGCTACAAAGTGAAGCAATTGAGAAGAGCAATTGAGAAGAACAATTGAGAAGAACAATTGAGAAGAACAATTGAGAAGAACAATGATTTAAGGTAACGATAAAAGATGAGGTGATACGTGGCTCAGATGACTGAGGTGTCAGGTCAATGAGTAAACAGCAAGAAGTGAAGTGATTGAGATGACAATATAAAGTGAGCTAATTATGATCACGATAAAAGGTGAGGTAAATGGTGAGGCCACTGAGATGACAGGTGACTGAGGTATCAGGTGACTGATGTGACAGGTGACTGAGGTGACAGCAAGAATTGAAGTGATTGACACTATATAATGTGAGGTGAATATGGTGATTACTAAACATCATAATAGATAATACAACTTTGAAACAAGTAGACAATTTTAAATATTTGGGTAGCACGTTAACACAAGACAAAAACCAAGAGACAGAGATAGATATAAGGAGTAACAAAGCATGCCAAGTTATAGGCCAAGTATCAACACTATTGGAAAACAAAGCAATAACTACGGAAGCAAAAAGGGCAATATACAAATCAATTGTTCTACAAACTCTGTGCTATCAGTGCCAGAATTGGACGCTGGACTCTAGAACAATAAGAAAGATAACGACCACCGAAATGAAATGTGTCAGAAGAATAACAGGAAACAGCTTAAGGGAAAGAGTAAGAAACCCGGACCTGAGGAAGAAACTCGAAATTGAACCAGCCATCGAATACATAAAGAAACAACAGATAGATTGGTTCGGCCACATAAGAGGACAAAAAGAACTAACAATGACTCAAAGAGCCATAAACAAACGCTACGAAAATGCCAGACTAAGAGGAAGACTGAGAAAGAGATGGGTAAAGGGAATACTAGAGTCACTAGTAGGGGTAACACCAGAAGAGACCAACAGAAGAGCAAAGAATCGCAGATTGTATCTCCCCTCGACGCCAACGGCAATGGAGGAAGGATAGAAGAAGAAGAAGAAGATTATGGTAACGATAAAAGTTGAGATGACAAGTGACTGGGGTATCAGGTGTCTGATAGTCTGACAGATGCTCCTCTATTCCTTTTAAAACTAAAATTTGCAGTCAAAGATTACGGTAATGGACGCAAAGATACTTTACAGAAAGTTGATCCAGAGAGCATAGTTACAGCAACGCCCACTATATATCAAGCCCGCGGGCTGAAAGGGATCGCCCAAATCTTGTGACGTTTTCAGCAATGCGAGCATGGGCGGTTGTGGGTAAAATGACGTCAGACGTCTATAGCTCGCATAGCTAAAAACGGCACAAACTTTGGGTATTTTCGGAAACACTCTTCAGTCAACGGGATTGGGATATAGTGGCTTTGGTTACATTATCCTGGAAAATATAACTGCACCACATAGGAAAGAAGGAAAGAACCACAGCCAACTAGAGAGAAGGCCAGAGGGCAGAAAAGAAAGCTCCGGAAATCTCCATTTAGCGTGACGTTTTCATCTTTGAGAGCAGCGGTGGTTGTTGCTAAAATGACGTCAGCCGTCTATAGCTGGCACAGCTGAATACGTCACGCTAGTTGTAGGTTTTACGGGTTCAATTTCTGATCCCAGGCCTATCTAAAGTAGGCCATGGGAGAGAACCACGACCAACCGTAGAGAAGGACAGAAGACACAAAAGGAAACCCCGGAAATCTCCCAACTAGCGTGACTCTTTCAGCTTTGCTAGCAGGGTCTATTATGTACAGATTTACTTCAGCCATCGGTAGCTCGCATTGCTGAAGACTAGCGGAGGTTTTCCCGTTTTCCTTTCAGACTTCTGGACTTCTCTATAGTTGGCTTGAAAAGAGCAATCAAAAAGATAAATATAGAAATAAATGAATGCGTCAAAAACATGATGTAAGTCAGCTTGAAAGATGAAATTAAAAGTTAAAAAAAAATAATAAAACAGGTCGAGATTATCATCGCAGTGTCACATCTCATATCTTTGTGTGTGCATGTCTATGTTAGTCACCTCTAGTGACTCGGGCAGATGGTGCTAGTAAACCTGGGAGGGCCGACCATCTAAGAGCAGAATCCCCCTTCAGAAAAGATCATCTGCTGCCTTGCAGGAAGATTGGGGACAATCAAAGGCTAAGGAAAGCTAACCTGAATAAAATGCTGGCTGAAATCGGATGCACTGGGCCACTGGCGCAGAACACAGTGCAACGTATTAACGGGTGTTCAGTCAGAGTGGATCTGACAGACTCTAATTGTGATGAGAGATCATCGCAGTTTTTTAATAACGAAACAACAATTTAAATTATCTAGTCACGTGACAAGCGAAAAATCTTTTTCAACGATCATGGCTCATTTAGACTGGGACTCCGGACTCTCTTATGAAGGCAGCTGTCTGATTCAGTGATTCGGTTTCTCCGTAGAGTTTTCTCTTCCTGCAAGGTGGGTATGGGCCATATTATCCTCCTCAGGCATGTGTGTAGTCCTGTAGAACGTGTTTTCTTGTGTTATCCAGGGTAAAATGGCATTGACAACATTTATTTGTATATTTGTCAACCACGCCACTTCATGTCTTGTCTAGGAGATTTGTTGACAGCTGCATTGTCTGTGTTCGTTAATTTTGTGTGTTTGTTAAACGAATATTAACGAACACCGACCATGTAGTTGTCAACAAATCTCCTAAACAATAGATGAAGTGGCGTAGTCGGAAAAATAATTTGTTTAATGTTGCAGCAGAACATCAAGACCAGCGTGTGACGCAAAATATTTGTCATGTGCTAAAAGATAAATGATGAAAGAAGAAGAAGAAAATGATGATGATGATGATGATGATTATGACGATGAAGATGAGGAATAACCCATAGAGAACATAATTTATGTACTGCTTATCCCTTTTCAAGCGGACACTTCCAACGAGCAGGATTCACAGATTAGATGTCAGAGATCTTAGCAATTGAATATTCCACACCCCAAAACCCTAAGATTTGTTTTCAATTTTTAATTATTTTCTTGCGTGCATTAACTACTAAAATATCATCCATACATAAATCATAGAAATCGTGCGTTAGATTCGATTTCTGTGCATTGCTTTCAGACACATGACTTTTATTTAATTAAACATCTCCGGGCGACAATTTCGCACACTTGTGCGGTATGAGAAGGAAATTGTCAGAAGTAAATAGCTTTTCATATACTAAAGTTCCCAGATAATGGAGTACAAGTTGATCAGATTACAGTCGGCTTTTACTATTTTATTGTTCATAATTGTTAATGTACTCGCGAGGACGAGGTCATCTTGAGCTAGGACGTCGGCCTAAGGGCAGAAAGTTTCCGCGTTCGAATCCTACCATAGGCGGTGAAAATTGTTCTCTTCGAATTCAGATTTTCGACTTTTACCCTTCCAAGGTAGTGCGATCTGATGACAAATAATAATAAATCAAAATTATATAGAGGGAAACTTCCGAGGTGACAAGCGAATCATAGGAGGAAGAGGTATGTTTACAGAACTCAGAAAAAAATGACAAATAAACAACAACAGAAAAAAACAAAGAACAATATAAGGTCCGAAGCAGGATCAAACCCGTACTCCTTGGCACTGCGCCTTGCCACGAGACGCTAGGTAACACTGCCACTCAGCTAACTATAAAATTAGCTATCGTGGACGATGTCTTTCACGCAGGTGTTCTTATGAATATAGCATAGGATTACGATCACAGCTCGGGTTTCCCTCTATAATAATATTTATTTATTATTATTTGTCTCCAGTATAAAAACCAGTGGAAACTACTGTTTGTGATGTTTCGTCTTATAAATGTTTGTCTGCAACACAAGTATTCAGACCTACCGGGAGATACTTGCCTTAATAGGAAAGTACAGAATTACAATTTATTCCCGAGCTGTGATCGTATGCATATGCTATAGTCATGAGAACACCTGCGTGAATGATATCGTCCAGGATAGCTAAGTTTTTTTTTTTAAGTTGAGTGGCAGTGTTCCCTAGCGTTCGGCTTCTCGTGGCAAGGCGCAGTGCCAAGGAGTACGGGTTCGATCCTGCTTCGGACCTTATATTGTTCTTTGTTTTTTTTTCTGTTGTTGTTTATTTGTCATTTTTTCTGAGTGCTGTTATACATACCTCTTCTTCCTATGATTGGCTAGTGCGATCTGATATCTATTCTTCACCGGATACCGGCAAAAAATGGGTGTGATGCCCTATGTACTCGAACACGTCAATGCGCTCTTAACAGCTAAAATCGAATAGATTGTGCCAAAATGGCTGCTGTCCAGACAATAAATGTTAAGTAAATCTACCCATGCCAAAAGACGAATGTGTCTGGCCAAATGGCGCAGATATCTCGGCTTTGCTGTAAACTATTGACTTAACCCATTCATGCCCACTTAACAGATATACACCAAGAAGTAGAGGAAAAGGAGAAGACCATTATACAGAAGCTATCTAAAACTGTCTCCGCACAAAAAAATTAACTGTAATTAAGGAAAAATGGGGGAAAAAATAGAAACAAAATCGTCATCATCAAGTACCAGGCCTACTGGCATAGGTGATTATGTCTCTCCACAACTTTCGATCTCGACAGTTCTTTATCATTTCTGTTGTTGACCTTTTGCCAAGCCATTCTCTTAAGCTGTCAGGTATTTTCTCTCTTTGCTTCCCTCTATCTCTTCGTCCCTCAATTTTTCCAGTTGTTACAATATATTGCAGTTGTTCTCTTCTCATTACATGGCCAAAAAATGGTGATTGTTTCTTCCTAATATTGGAAATTAGCCCTCTTTTTGCTTTGACCTCTTTCAGAACATTTTCATTGTTCTTCTTATCTGTCCATGGTATTCTCAACATTCTTCTGTAAAACCACATTTCTACAGACTCCAGTGATTTTCTTGTCTGTTGTCCTATTGTCCATGATTCACATCCATATGTTAAGACTGGCTCTACATAACATTTAAGAACTCTTTTTCTTGTTTCTTTTGTCAAAAATGGATTGCATATTATCTTCCTCATTTTATGGAAAGCCGCTTTTGCCTGAGCCATTCTGCATCTCACCTCTTTTGTACATCTTCCGTCTGAGGTTAACAAAGTTCCCAAATATTTAAATTCATTTACCTGTTTTAATATTATTCCACTTGTCTTTATTCTGCACTGAGGTGATGTCTTTTTCCTTTGTTGTTACCATTACTCCTGTCTTTTTGCTATTAAGGCTGAGTCCTTTAGTTTTGCTTTTTTTCACTATAATGTCCAACATTTCTTGTAACTCATTTTCACTCTTAGCGATTAATACTGTATCATCAGCATACCTTAGATTATTTATATTATGACCTCCGATTGTTATTCCAGGCATGCCCCTTATGGATCTTAAAATAATCTCACTATACATATTAAACACATCTGGTGACAACACACAACCTTGTCTAACATCCAGTTTTATTTCTTGAAACATTCCCAGTTGTGTCGTGATTTTTATTGTTGTGCCGATTCATGATTCTACAAAAAGCTACGACGGTGGTTTTCTGTTGCCTTTCGTCGGTTTGTTTACGTTTGGCTCCGCTAAAAAAAAAATAGTTAAAACTTGACGCAATTGATAGACGACATAAATTTGAACGACGTTTCGGAGCAATATCCTTCAGCATGAAATTCTTGACCCCTAACTGTAATAAGCCTCCAACGTTTTATGTCTCGTGGTAATGTTGGTACATTGTGACAATCTGCCATTGGCGTACCTCTTGTTTCACTTACATCTACGCCACTGTCATGCATTATATTCACTCCTTACCTGTAGTAATTACGAAGGTGTTGATGTTTCTACATGCCAAAAATATCTCACATGCATAGTCTAAATTGATCGACAAATTTGAGATTTATTTCAGGGAATATAGGTCGGGCTGGGTTGCCACTGACAAAATCACTTACAAATATTTTGTGTCAGAAGAATTTATCGATAGCAAAACGTATTGTGGCACTTGGCGTCATTCTTACATGGAAAAACAAAACAGAATTTAATAAATTATAAAATAGCCTAACAATAAATTATAAAATAACATCATAATAAATTATAAAATGACCTCATAATAAATTATAAAATGACCTCATAATAAATTATAAAATAACCTCATAATAAATTACAAAATAATCTAACAATAAATTATACAATAACATAATAATAAATTATAAAATAACATAATCATAAATTATAAAATAGCCTAACCATAATTTTTTTTCAAATATGTTAATTTTGTAAGGGGAAGATTTGAACAAGAATTAATAGTGACAACAGAGGGATAAACCAAATAGCCACCAGATAAACTAACATCAAGACAAATAACACAGTGATAAAACTTAGAATAGCAAAATGTAATAATTTCTCAACATTCCTGTAAGGTGCAGAAACATGGAGATTAGACAAGAAACTTGAACAGAAAATTGAAGCCTTTGAAATGTGAATATATAGAATAATAGGTAGAATTGGATTGAAAGAAAAGAAACAACTAAAAATGAAAAAAAAAACTACTAAACACAGTTCAAACAAGACAAATTAGATTTTTAGGGCATGTTAAAAGACACAGCAGCCTATTAAAAGTAATCTTGGAAGAAAAAAAATACAAAGCAAAAGAAGCAGAGGCAGAGTAAGACTAACATGGACGAGTAACATCAAATGATGGACAAGTCAGCCTATGACAACCTGCACCATCAAAGCAAGAGACAGAGAGGAATGACGCTCCATAGTAGCCAACCTTCAATACGGAGGCGGCACTTAATGATGATGATGTTTATCACGGACTTTTTTTTACAAAAATTCAGTCTACTGACGCTCTGAAATGCTTACACCTGAATATTCGCCGTCAACAACATAAACATAGAAGTGTAAATTTACGATAATCTATAGTCTGTAGGTGAATGAATCATACCAACGAAATTGCCAGGTTACTGGCAAAATAAAAGGAAAGAGATCGCGGACGACAAAGAGAGAAAATACTGGATAGCTTGGTGTCATGGCATGGAAAACAGTCAACAACAGAACTGATACGATGCACTGTAGATAGAAGATTGTGGAGGGACATGATCGCCTATGCCAACCGGCAGGGTACATGATGATGATAGTCTTTAACTTATGTATCTCGTGACCGGTGAAGTCATATCTTGTTTAATGGAAGGCATTCCACACAGTTCCGGCTGAAAAAAAGCCGGTTACTATTATTATTAGGATTGCCTTTAAAATATTCTCAAATTCTCCACTTTACTGAAGCCCCTCACAATCTCTGTGCAACCCTTTGAAAGGAATCGACAAGACTGCTAAACAGGCCAAGATTATTTGTTTTGAGCAAAAAAGATAACTCGAATCAAATTGCCTGGTATTTACTTCTCAAAGGAAGCTCAGTATTTCATTGAGAAAAAATTGTTTAGAAGAAATGTAATAATTGATAGATTTACCGGCTGCGACACTTTTTGTATTACAAATCTAGTACAAGTGTGGGAGCTGCGATAGCTCAGTGGTTTGTAAACTCGACTATAAAGGACAAGAGGTAGGGCTCGATCTCAAATGGCGACTTCCGGTTCACCCAGCCTTTAATGGGTACCGGATTTTTTTTCTGGGAAAGTAAAGCGGCACGGACATAATACTGACCACATTACCCCAAAAATCATGTGCTGAAGGTTTGTACAATTTATGGTCTCTAACACCATATTCGCTATACGCCACTTGGCGTGACGGGGGTACTTTACTTTTACTAATACAAGTGTATGTGCCGAAGAATTCACAAAAGGACATTCCCCTCTTCCCCGAAGATATAGCCTTTTCTTGGAAGGCCTATAAAATCATGATACATAAAGAACATATGCTTTATCAATTAAATTTTTTGTCTTATTAGAAAAATAAAATATGGGGAGTATGGTGTTGGTGACCACATTGTTTCCATGACTACGGCACACTTCTGTGGGTGACGTTGTTGGTATTATTCCAGACCGCCTTTATTTCCATGAAAAAATCTCTGCTTCTCATTGTATATCTTTATAGCTTGTAGTTTGATGAGAATATTTTCTTGTTTCTTACTTTACGTTTTTTCGACAATTATTCTAAATGGTTCTTCTGATTTTTAAAGGGGCTTTACGGGAGCGTAGATGCATCGTGTTGTTGTTTGCAGTAGCTCCGCCTTTCGGTTACAATTCATTCGACTTCAATTTATCTTTCGATACAAATAATGGTCCCTCTCGGTAGAGTGGACTAGTTTGGGCAGACTGATCTGTTTCTAAAGCCACCGCTTTGGTGATGGAGTTGGATTTTGATCAGATCTTGATGGTTAAGAGAAGAAGAATATGAAACAAGTCAGAAGAAGGCAGGTTCGATTTGTGAGGCATGTGGGAAGAACAGGCGAGTTGGAATACTAAGTAACAACAGAAGAAATATAAGGCCGTTGAGACATAGGAAGACAACGGGAAAAATATGCGGAATGGTTCGACAACGGAACATGGTAATAGATCAAGATAGATAAGACCGCACAAGATAACTGGTTATGTGGGACTATGATAAATGGCTATGTGGGACAATGATAAATGGCTATGTGGTACAAAGATAAATGGCTATGTGGGACAATGATAAATGGCTATGTGGGACAATGATAAATGGCTATGTGGAACAAAGATAAATGGCTATGTGGGACACAGATAAATGGCTATGTGGGACAAAGATAAATGGCTATGTGGGACAAAGATAAAAGGCTATGAGGGACAAAGATAAATGGATATGTGGGACAATGATAAATGGCTATGTGGGACAATGATAAATGGATATGTGGGACAATGATCATTCTATGTTTCTCTCTTTGAATGAATGGATATGGGATCCTTACATGCGTAAAGAGCTATGATTTACTGATCGTTTTAAGCCGAGAATTTGCAGAGCTTTGGTTCCAGTATTTACGTAACGTATTTAGTATATACATCACAGTTTGCAGCATTTTTGGTTTAGGTCTTCGATTTTTAAATGTAAAAATCACGTTGTTAAGTCATTGTTGTACTTGTCTATTGAGCAGGTGGTGCACTCGTCAGTAGAACAAGCGGTGAACTCATCTTTTGAACCAACCCACGCCATTTCATGTCGCCGCTTCTTTTGGTAATTGCGTTTCAGCAGTATTGACTATAATCTTCATCATCATCATCATCATCATTATCATGTGCCATGTCGGTTTGCGTAGGCGATTAGGTCGTTCTAAAATCTTCAATCCACAGTGCATCGTATCAGTTCTGTTGTTGACTGCTCTCCATGTCATGACATCAAACTATCTAGTATTTTCTTTGTCGTCTGCGATCTCTCTTTCCCATATTTTGACAGCTGTGACCAAGTATTCCAATTTTCTTCTTCTCATGTCTACTGTCCATGATTAGCTTCTATAGGTCAGAACTGACTCTATATAGAAATGATGAACTCTCTTTCTCACTTCTTTTGACGTAGACTTGTTGCATAAGACGTTTTTAATTTTCTGAAATGTTATTTTGACCTGAGCTATTCTGCTTTTTATTTCTGTGGTGCATCTTACATCTGATATTATCATTGTGCCCAAGTCGTTGCACTTGTTTCAGATTTGTCCTGTTTATTTTTATGCTGCATGATGGTGATGATTGTTTCTTCGATATGACCATTACTTCTGTTTTCTTACTATTCAGAGACCTTTCTTGTTACTTTCTTTTACCATTATGTCTATCATATCTTGTAGTTAATTTTCTGACTCTGCCATCAAGACTGTATCATCCACATATAATTATTTATGTTGTGACCATTGACTTCAATTCCTTTTTTGTCTATTATTGATCTCATAATATATTTTTGTTGTAAAGTGAAATCAAATTCGGCCACTGAGAACAACATTGTCTGACTCCTCGAGTATTGACTATATGTAATTAACGCATTAATTGTATATTTTCCCCATATATTTTTATTACTAATTTATGTATTTTGGGAGCCGCGATAGCTCAGTGGTTAGTGAACTGGACTACAAAGCACAAGAGGTAGGGTTCGATCCCAACCGAAGGCTTCCGGGTTCACCCAGCATTAAATGGGTACCTTATTTTCTGTGGGAAAGTAAAGCGGCATGGGCGTAATACCGACCACATTACCCCAACAATCATGTGCTGAAGGTCTGTACAATTTATGAGCACTAACACCATATTCCATATACGACATTTGGTGTGACAGGGGTACTTTACTTTTCCTATGTATTTTTAAAGAAAAATCGTGTTTAATAATCGTGTATTGTCTTCCTAGTCTGCTCTGTTCATAGAATCAGTTTCAACGCAGTTGGTAGTTTACCATATCTACTACACCACATTTTACAGCTCTCGCCAAAACGCGTTGACAAATTCTGTTGATACGGTCGACTACAGTGCAACCCTAATTGACAGCATAGGCGACGATTCCAAACGACTTCAATCAAAATGAGACTGCATAGTCACTTCCTCACTCCAGTTTCATAGGAAAAAAATGTTTAAACAAACAAGTCAACGGAAACAGTTGAAGCGACTATGTTAGTGTCATCAAGAAGATAGAAGACATGCGTCCATTGTTTAAAAAAAAAAGTAAAGAGACACGTCACGCCAAGTGGTGTATAGGGAATATGGTGTTAGTGACCATAAATGTTACAGACCTTCGTCACATGATTTTTGGGGTAATGTGGTCGGTATTACGCCCGTTCCACTTTTCTTTCCCAGAAAAATATCCGGTACCCATTAAAGGCTGGGTGAACCGGTAGCCGTCGGTTGAGATCGAATCCTACCTCTTGTCCTTTGTAGTCCAGTTCACTAACCACTGAGCTATCGCGGCTCCCGCGTCCATTGTTAGCTATGGTCGAATTCTAGTATGAGCCAAGTCGCATGCGTGGGCGACAATTTTTTTCAAACTCCATCTCACACACACGAATAAGTGTGCAAGGAGTCACTTCTTATTCATGAACTTGAAAGTGATGATCAGATGATTTTAATCTTCCAGCTGTGTTCACAACATAGCGACACCTTATAATACCAACTGGTATTGACGGATGTATGCATTCTGTTTCATTCGCTACCGAACCAGGTATTTCCTCAATAATTCAAACACGGTGAAGATGATGCAACAGAATGTAAAACAAGAGGTCATTTATTGTGTGAGAGATAAACAAGAAATGTGTCTGTAGTGTGCGTGTTTGGTTGTGTCTGTGGTTGTGTGTGTGTGTGATTGTGTGTGTGTGGTTGTGTGTGGTTATGTGTGTGTGATTGTGTATGTGTGGTTGTGTATATGGTTGTGTGTGTGTGGTTGTGTATGTGGTTGTGTGTGTCTGTTTGCGTCGAATTGTTGCGAAACGTCTGCCTGACGCGACTCTCCAGATCTCTGCCATGTTGGCTGTGAGTTCCTTCACGATACGGTTCGTGACTGCTTGTTTACAGTACCTGTTAGTTCACACAGAGTAGCTGGAATAGTTTGTCGGTCTATTTTGAAGGAGCGCGTGCGACACCTACATATGGACAATATTTCAGATTACATCAGGATTGTGTCACACAACAGAACAAATAGTTTAGAAATGTGTTACGATGACCACCAGCCAGCATCCACTAGACAATGTTAACTCATAGAATGAACAAGAAAATTTATGAAAGTAGATCTAGATGTCGATGGATTCATGAAAAAGTAGACATGACGATGAGAAAGTGTGTGGCAGAATGAGACTACTTGTTACTGATAGCGTCATTTTAATTTCTCTCGAAGCTGAAAGGCAAAGGATGTGAACAAAAGTATAGTATGTAACAGTATCAACATAGATGAAGGACAGTACAGTAAGTAACAGTATCAATAGATGTGAAGGAAAGTGCAGTAAGTACCGGTATCAATAGATGTGAACGAAAGTGCAGTAAGTAACAGTATCAATAGATGTGAATGAAAGTACAGTAAGTAACGGTATAAATAGATGTGAACGAAAGTACAGTAAGTAACGGTATAAATAGATGTGAATGAAAGTACAGTAAGTAACGGTATAAATAGATGTGAATGAAAGTACAGTAAGTAACGGTATAAATAGATGTGAACGAAAGTACAGTAAGTAACAGTATCAATAGATGTGAATGAAAGTACAGTAAGTAACGGTATAAATAGATGTGAACGAAAGTACAGTAAGTAACAGTATCAATAGATGTGAATGAAAGTACAGTAAGTAACGGTATAAATAGATGTGAATGAAAGTACAGTAAGTAACGGTATAAATAGATGTGAATGAAAGTACAGTAAGTAACGGTATAAATAGATGTGAACGAAAGTGCAGTAAGTAACAGTATCAATAGATGTGAATGAAAGTACAGTAAGTAACGGTATAAATAGATGTGAACGAAAGTACAGTAAGTAACGGTATCAATAGATGTGAATGAAAGTACAGTAAGTAACGGTATCGATAGATGTGAATGAAAGTACAGTAAGTAGCGGTATAAATAGATGTGAACGAAAGTACAGTAAGTAGCGGTATAAATAGATGTGAATGAAAGTACAGTAAGTAACGGTATAAACAGATTTGAAGAGAATAAAGTAAAGTAATAATATCAACTGTTTGGAAAACTAGATAGAGAAATGGACATGAGAATACAAAAAGCAAATGCTGTCACGTACCAGCCTTCAGCATTGATAAGACATCCAAACATTTCTATGCCAACTAGACAACAAATGATGAATAACATTTTCATACCAACTTTTTTGCTATGAAAGTCAAACATGGACTCTTTCTAAATCACAATTAAGAAAGATCAATACATGTGAGATGCGATGCTTGAGAAAAGTAACAAAGAACAGAAGAAGAGATAGTATACCAAATGAAACCAAATGAAAAATGGTAGGAACAAAACCCTGACAGGAATATATAGAGCAACAACAACTTGAATGGTTTGGCCACCTGGTCAGAATGAATGCTCATCAATCACCATCAAGGGCGTTCTTCTCGAGAATGCATGGAAAAAGACCAAGAGGAAGACCCAGAAGAAGATAGATAGATGCAGTGATAGAGACATGTAACAACAAAGGAAAATCACTAATTCAGACAGTTGGAGCAGCTCAAGAACGACAAATGATATAACCACGACACCTTTTAGGTATCAGTGAATAGAGAAAAGAAGAAATAAAAATAGTATCAACAAATGTGTAATAAGGAACGTGAAGTAAGCAACAGTATCAACAGATGAGAAGGAAGGTAATTTAAGTAATGGTATCAACAGATGTGAAGGGAAGGAAAGTTAATTTTTAGTATCAGCAGATGTGAAAGGAAATAAAGTTAAGCAATAGTATCAACAGATGTAAAGGAAAGTAATGTATATAATAGTATCAATAGATGTAAAAGAAAGTATAATAAGCAAAAGTATTGACATATGTAAAAGGAAGTAAAGTAATAAGTAGTATCAACAGGTGTAAAATGAAGTAAAGTAAGTAATAGTATCATTAGATGTAAAGGAAAGGAAAGGTTTCAACAAATGCGTACACATATATCGCTAGGCGTGAATTAATTAATTGTATCGTATCTGCTCATCGTGCATATTAAAAGACGTTATCACTTGACATCGTGACGTTCATTCAACAAACATGTGTATGAAGATGCCTATAACTTTCAACTGAACTAATTACTATAATTCACACCATCTACTTTTGTTCAACTCATCATCAACATGTGTCATACCGGTTGGCGTAGGCGATCATGTCCATCCATAATCTTCTATTCACAGTACATCGTATCAATTCTGTTCGACTGTTCTCCATACCATGACACAAAACTATCTAGTATTTTCTCTCTTTGTCGTCCGCGATCGCTCTTTCCCTGTATTTTGACAGTTGTAACCATGTATTCCAACTTTCCTCTTCTCATGATGTACACGAAAAGTGTTGATTGTTTCTTTCTCATGTGTCTTAGGAATTCCCGTTTTCTGTTGGCCTCTTTGAGAATTTCCTCGTTGGTCTTTTTAGCTGTCCAGGGAACTTTTAACATTCTTCAGAGAAATCCTATCATCTAATCGTCTTTTCATTTCTTTTTAAAATGTCTATGATTCGCTTTCATAGGTCATAATTGGCTCTATATAGCGCCGATGAACTCTCTTTCTCACTTCTATTGACATAGACTTGTTGTATAAGACGTCTTCCATTTTCTGAAATGCTATTTTGGCCAGAGCTATTCTGCTTTTTATTTCTGTGGTACATCTTCCATCTGATGTTATTATTGTGCCCAAGTTCAACTAACATGTTGAAATAAATATGTCTCTAACCTTGAACTAGCTGCTATATTCAACAACATTCACCCTGATTTAAGAAAAGCACTTGTGTAGAGACGACGCTAACCTTGAACATACTGCTATATTCAGCTTTATCGATGTCAACGTATAAAAGAAATTAATGACAAAGAAAAAGACATTAACAAGAAGGAACGTTTCCTATTTTACAATTTCCAATGGATCAATTTTGTTCTACAGCAAAATGGGTATGGACACGAGAAGTGGGCGGGTATGATAAAAGCAATAAACAGGGATGGAATTAATCTGATACAGATAGACACATCCCTTCCACATTGTTTTTGGAATCTAATCATCATCTCTCAGGGTGTTCTCACTCTCCAACAAATAATTTCTTTTCAGTTTGTCTGTGCGGAGATCCATATTTAATCGCATTAGCAGAATTAAAAATCAAGTTAGCCTTTTTCAGCTGTCTTGTTTCAATCTGTTGTCGGACATACAAATCCGGGCACACTCAGGTATATTTTTTCCCTGCGGAATCAACCCCTCGCGTTAACAAAGATACAACCAAATGGCAAGGACGAAAGAGGTTGATAAAACCTTCCTGAGTGAAAGATTCCTCGCATTCTATGCTTTAAAAATAATCTTTTTTTTTTTCCTCTAGCTCTTTCTGTTAGGAAGTTAATGATGAGGCAAGGGATATTACAATCTCTGGTTTTGTGATCACCACTTGCAAGGACATTGTCAGTTTATTATATTTTTGTGTTCGCTGCTAAGAGGAATTGAGGTTTTTAATTTTGGCTGGAAATCTTTTAATGCTGAAATTGCAAATTAAAACTGAACCAGTCTAAGACATTGGACATATTGAATCGGTTGTATATTCTGAAGCAAGGAAGCATCTTTTGATGATTCATTTGCAGTTTTTTCATGCCTCTTCCGTTTTGTATGTCTAACTTTCAATTATCAAAACGAGATGTTAATATATTGTATGTTTATTGTGTTCTTCCAAAGCATCACATAATTGCATATTTCATTTCTAGTACTCCAACGTTATGAAGAATTTCCAAAATAATTGAACAATCTTATTGGTATATATATTTTCCAGTTCCAAAACTTGTATCTCCTAAGTATTGGTATGTTTAATTTGTTCCTCCATTAAAATATGGAGATAATTTGAGTTCATTAGTTTCCCATCATTTTACTACCACATTACATGTTGCGTAAACCGATATGACGTATGGGGTTGACTTTTATTCTTCTACTTCTTTCCTCCTAATCGTTTCCATAAGATGCTGTCTTTTTGTTGCAATAAAATCAATTGTAAATGGAATACACTTTTCTGTAATTGCTTAAGTAAAATAAAAGACAAAAATATCACTGAAATGGCGATCATAAGAAAAGATTATGCAGTTGATGTCGTTACAGGCCCACACTCCAATAAATTGTTTCTTATATGTACATATATATATATATATATATATATATATATATATATATATATATATATATATATATATATTACATTACAAAGAGATTTCTGATATAGGAAAACGTGTTAGGCATCAATGAAGATACGGAAATGCAAAAATTATTTCAGTAGTTTTACGCATGCGCAGTCATTGTTATTTTCGATGGAGCGTTATTGTTAAATAATGGCTATCGTTAGAACATACATCGCTTGACACGCATCTGCAGTATTCAATGTTCCTCTAATATAAGTAAACTCTGAGAGTTTTCTCCTCCATTGATGGCTCACACCTTTTTATATAGCAAATAGATTCTGCGTAATTATTACACAAAGTAGGTCCATTCACAAGATTTTGCAAAACAAAGGTGTCAAGTTCTTTTACATTTTTCTACATATTTCTTGCTTTCTACTACTAACTGATAATTTACTAAAATATATTTATGGCCAAAATTAGATAGGCTAGAAAATGACCAGTTTGTGTGTCTTCCCAAATTGTTTTTCCTTCAGGCTTTGTTTTATTAAAATGTGCAATATACCACATTATTCCCCAAATAATTGGCTACATAGTCCTATTATTCTGCATAATCTTCGTGTAAATCTTTGACTTTGCGTTATCTATGTGTCAAAACATGCATTCCCTTTCTCAGTACCATTATGCTGATTAATCTCTCAGCCATCCCTGTTCCGCGTTAACGACTTTCTCATAGTCGTCAAATATATTCCTCCAAGTTGTATTTTTAGAGCCCCGAAGTGAAAGTAGTCTAAAGGTGCAAGATCCGAAGTGTAGAGAGAATGAGGAAGGAAGGTCCATCGGAGTTTTGTGGGCTCTTCACAGATTCTGAGACTTGTGTTGTGACTCGTTTTGTCATGGAGAGACTCTTTTGGCTCAGACCTTTGAACATCCTAGTAAAACAAAAGCAAAGAGCCCCGTCACGCTGTGTGGCGTATAGGGAATATGGTGTTCGTGACAGTAAATTTTACAGACCTTCGGCACATGATTTTTGGGGTAATGTGGTCGATATTACGCCCGTGCCGCTTTACTTTCCCAGAAAAAAAATCCGCGACCCATTAAACGCTGGGTGAACCCGGAAGCCGTCGGTTGGTATCGAACCCTACCTCTTGTCCTTTGTAGTCCAGTTCTCTTACCACTGTGCTATCGCGGCTCCCTATTAACATACATGAACAATGATGGCTGATTGTGTTGACACTAGTCATGGAGTGACAAGCTTTCTTTTATGATTAATCGTAAGTGACTATGCTAGGCATTGGTAGCACAAATGTGGGAATAAATATACTCTCTATGATTAATCGTAAGTGACTATGCTAGGCATTGGTAGCACAAATGTGGGAATAAATATACTCTCTATAAGATGTTTCTTGGGTATACAAGGTATTGCTCTGTGTAGCAGTATTGGTGGTAGCTGTCCCAATATTAGGTTTGCCTTGTTGCATCGGGTATTTCTTGATCGATTTTGCCATCTTCTGATAATGTTGTTCCACGATATTTAAAATGTTATACTTGTTGACATTAAAAGCTACAGGTTATTTATTTATTTACATTTTACTTTTTTGACATTTAACAAATTCTTTTATGCAAGAGACGAATAAGGTTGCCGCGAGAGTTTAACCAAAAGAAATGACACTTAAGCGTGCGTGTTCGCAGGTCTGGAGCAGTCTTGATCAAATAATGTGGGGGAAGTAACCCGCTTTGAAAGTTCAGTTTCAATGAATATTGCTCGTACGAATTGGTAAATGTCAAACTCTGGTTCGTGGTTTCACTGTTGTATTTACAACCAGTGGTGGATCCTTCACTCTAAAAGCCGTTAAAATATCCTGCCCTGACCGACGGGAAGTAAACAGACGGAATATGAGTTCGCAGAGGTGCTTTCAATTATTGAAACGGAAAACGCAATTTCATTACTGGAGAAAAGCAAATCTGATAGTGATCGGAAATGGAAATAACAGGGGCATGCGATAAATCCTGAAATAGGAATTGGAAACTCGCCGTTTCTCTCATCGTTGACTTGACCGATCTGGTAATAGGGCTTGTGTTTGCTGTGTACACTTTCGCTGATCACTGACGCTCCAAGGAATGCACGCGTCGTGACCACACAACACTCGTTTGGTTTATTTTCAAACTGAAATGAGTTGGCGTTACTTTACATTTAAACCACGGACAACATTGTGTTCGGTAAATAAAATAAATCGTTCTAATATAGCATTGTATGCTTGTCAATAAGCTTTCAATACCTCAGGGAGAGCAGGTCAATAACAAATAGCCCCATCTATTTCTATCATAAACGTGTCTTTCAAATTGTAATAATTCTCCACCTTTGGCAAGTAGATTGAACTATTATTTTGTGCCTACTTTAGATCAATCGCGACTATATTCGGATAATGAAAATGAAAAAGCTCGTGTCACGTCATGTGTCGTATATTGAATGTAATGTTATTTCTCATATTCTGTATACACCATCAGCACATTCTTTCTAGTGTAATGCGATCGGCATTACGCCAGTGCTGTCTTTCTGTCCCAGAAAAAAATCCGGTACTCTTTATAGAATATGTGAATATTCGGACAACACCCACTAATTCCAATGACTTCAAAACAACACAGAAAGACCTCACCCGACGCTGGAACTCAGGAGCACCGACGCCGAGTGTCATCCGTGGATTTTTTTTAAGATGTCTATAATTATTGCCAAGATGGTGGAAGCTGTAGTCCTCTTTCTTCCAAATTTTGATCCGGGCAGAGTCATGCTCTTTTTAATATTTGAACTCTATGGAGTTTGAACTTGAGAGCAATGATCTCTTCAACAAAGCACAACTATTCCAACTCTGGTTCGACCCGAGTACATTGTGAATTCTGACCCTAATCACAACAGTGTCAAATAAATGAAACAATGTAAATGAAGCAACTAAATAAAACAAACAAAAGAAACAAATAAATAAAACAAATACAAGAAACAAGTGAAACAAATAAATAAAACAAACAAGTGAAACAAATAAATGAAATAAATAATCGACACAAATAAGTAAATAACCATATTCTCCAAGCCCATTTTAAAGATCGGTCAGGATTTAGTTTTCAAATGTTGCTTTTTTCGGACTTAACGCTTTTTAAATTTTTTAAAAATATTATTTACTTTTTTAATTTATTATTTTTTTTTTTTTTTTTTTGGGAGAGGGGTGGGGGGGGGGGGGTTGAATTATTTCCAGCCATTTTGAAATGGTAGGGAGGAGATTTCCCGAAGGAAAAAAAAACGGCTTGGCACAAATCACATGCCCCTTCCCCACCATAACGTGGTCGTCAACATATATGGGCACAATCAGCATATTACCGCAAGGCGTGACGGTGTTTTATGTTAACACCAATTTAGTATAACTGTCTCGCCATCGAGGTGTTAATTCATCATGGAGCAGTGACTGTCCCATTTAATTTGTTTCTTCAATTAGTCCTTCTAGTCCGTTTTCATTTGATTTCAATTTCTACCTTTTTTTTTCGTGACGCCTTGTTTATATTCTGTGGCCTTGAAAACGCGATCCACTGTATTAAACACAAGGACCTGGGGTGTGTGGTGTAGGATACTAAAGACAGTCGGGACCACATGGTCGAATAATGGCGAGGTACATAAAATAAGAGCTGACCAAGATTCTGCTTCACCTGCTCGATGAAGGAAACAAAGACATCAGATTGGCCAAGTTAAAGGTAAAGTACGAGACTTGAACCGGCGTCTTAGCACGCGTTTTCCACCCACATGTGCTCGGTCACCTATCCAGAAATTCTCGGAGATTTCTGGATAGTGTCGCTTCAAGCATCGAAACCTACGATGCGAGGCGACATTCTTCACCTTCGCAGGTTAATACCCTGGTATCCATTTCTGCCAACGGCTGGGTCGACCGTGGGGGTATTTTTTTTCCCAACCACGAGTACAAATCCCACTGCTCCCAGCTGGAATCCTAATGGCTAAGTTATAGAGGTACAACTGGTAAAGGAAAGAAAGTTACAAAAATACAACCACGAAGTGGAATATGTCTGGTCGGAAGATACACATGCTAAAGCTCATGATAAACTCAGACACAAACGTCATTGTCAGAACGAACAATGGAAAAGACACATGCTGAGTGGGCGTTCTTTAACCAGCGTCATCTTGTCTTCTTTAATTACTGATCTGAACGGTCCAGGTTTGATCTCGGATGTGACAATTTTTTTCTCGAACTGACGAGACTTCGGTGTTCACCCAGCATCTAAAGATATGTATGTAAGACAGGCTGACGTAATACCTACCACATCACCCAATAAAAGCCCGTTAGTCATAGAAATATATGGTCACTAAATCATATTCTACAAACGCATATCACGACGTTAACTTATTTCATAAAGTTGCAAATTGTTTTCTTATGTCATTTGTTATTATTGCGTTTTCATTTCAGTACGTTGCACTTATCACAGTTGGTCTGAAGATTCGCTGTCTCTAACCAGATTTACAACTTTTTCTGTTATCATGTTCAATGTCTCTTTGATGTCTTGGAAACACCTTCTTCTTGGTCTGGCCCTGTCTCGTCTTCAAGGAACTATATGTTCCATTGTTTTTTTTTCCCATCCCATTTTGTCTTTTGACGTGAACGTATAATTTTAATTTTCTCTGTAAAATGTTTGGAAGCCAATACCTTTCAAAGTGTAAGTCTTTTAATATGCCTACATTATTCTTTTTCATTATCCAAAGTATCTTAAGGACTTTTCTGTAGCAATTTATTTCGAATGAACAAATTTTCTTCATTTTAGGTTCAGATTGTCCATAATGCACAATAGGATGCTGTTGGGAATATGCATGGCTTCAATAGCCGTAATGTTACTGCCGTATTTATTTGTACCATCTGTTCTTCATGTGATTTAATATATATACTGACATTGCTAGTCTTCTTTTGATCTCCTTTCAGCAATCTCCATTGGTAATTATTACAGATCCCATTTATTCATAAATTGCTACAATTTCAAGTTCTTCCTTATTGATGATGATTTCAAGCTGACTTATTTTTTTTTTTTTTTTTGCTTTTGGATGAAGTACTTAAAGATCAAGAAACCAAAATAATAGATAGAGAAAATAATAAATAAGACAAAAAAACCCGGCACAGCTCGAAAGTCACGTATATAGGATATGGTGTTATTGTCCATATTGTTCGACCGCCGACACTTTTATTTCCCTTATAATGTGGTCAGCATTATGTCATAAATCTCCCGTTACTACTTAAGGATTGGTTATTGGTTATTGGTTATGGAAGGCCTCGGTATCACTGCAAACGAATTAAAATCCATAATTGCTCAACCGCCCGTGCCAGTGGAATCATCCGAATTACTAACACATCTCCCAAACAAAGAAAGGTAACTGTAGTCCCCATCGTAGCAGTCTCAGCACACGCCAAAAGACATGAGGCGAAACCGCGGAGAAAGTGACCACAACCAACTGTTCCCTGTCATACGATATCATCGTTCATCGTAAACAAGCGGGATATCGAAACAGGATCAAAACGGATGAGACACACAGCTCACGGTGTGCACAGAGCACTTAACTCAGTAGCTCCTGCAACAAGCCGGACTTGGAATATGAGGAAACTGCAAGAAGGAACACTTTTCAGACATAGCCTTCAATGGTTCCTGCCGCCTATCCACCATATACCATGGAAGTTCGCGTCCTCCCGAAAATGATGATCGTCGTAGCACTTGATGATGTTAGGCCGTCGTTGATGACTCCAATTCCAAACATATAGACACACAGTGGTGGTAAGTTATCATTTCCAATCCAACAGAAGCCACCTGACCTGTAGTTAGTAAAACCACAGAGAGAATATGATTTTGTGACCTTAAGGATGTTTGAGATTAAAATCCCTCGATCGGGTATCGTGCTCGAACTTTTGTCCCCAATAGATAGTTCACAAACCACTGCACTACCCCGACGTCATAAAAAAAGAGGAAGTTAAATGTCAAAATATGGATGGGAGAAGAGACTAACCAAAAATATACGAGATGTAAACCTTCATAAAGGAAAGTAGATAGGGGAGACATATAGGCGACATTCCTTGCACGTCAAATGTAAGACGCAGCTACAATTGATGACTCGGGCTGAGGAAATTTAAATCTGAATGCGGAACGAGTGAACGCAAAAATTATGAATTTGAATCCTTAGCATACGCGTAAACAGAGCGTCACGTATAGTAAGGATGAGTTCGTTGTCTGTTAAATTGGAATGGGCATCTATGGGTGCTGCAATGGTGCAGTCATCTGGATTTATCAGTATAATCAATCAAGGAAAAGAGGTTGGACTTAAACTGGAAAAGTGTTCAGAATGAATGGAAATATAACTCTTGTGATGATGATCATCATCAAGTACCGGGCCTGCTGGCGTAGGTGATCATGTTTCTCCACAACTTTCGATCTCGGTTGCTATTTATCATTTCTGTTGTTGACCTTCTGCCAAGCTATTCTATTAAGCTGTCTGTTATTTTTTCTCTTTGCTTCCCTCTATCTCTTCGTCCCTCAATTTTTCCAGTTGTTACAATACATTCCAATTGTTCTCTTCTCATTACATGGCCAAAAAATGATGATTTTATGATACTAAGGTGAAAAATGGATGGCAAATGGATGGGAATTAGATGGGAAGTAGATGGGAAAGAGAGTAGAGAAAAGAGAAAGACCATCAAGGATTTTACTCACATCTCTTTATCTCTGATACATTAGTTGTCTTGTTTATTTGCTGATTTAAGAAATATCATCAACATGATTCTTCAATTATGCATTCAATTTGATGCAAATAGATCAAACAAGATTTAATACAACATTTGTGGTGTCACATTTTGAATTTCTTCCCCCCTCCCCGCAACATGTGGCTGTGAAAAATGAACAATAAACATCTGCTAAAAATACATCAATGTCTTTTGATTAAAATATCACAGAAGAATGTTCAGAACAACATGGACGGAGGAAGAAACCATCTTGTCAATTATGCAAGAACTTAAAATTCCAGAAATGTTGTTGATAAAGAAGATAGAAAGAAGAATATATTATTTTGGTCATATAAAACGATATAATAGCCTAGAGAAGATAATTATGGAGGGCATAATCCAGATAAACATGTTTGAGGAAGACCTATAAGAAATCGAGTGCAGGATATAATAGACGGCCTGTGATTGACTGCTGCTGTAGTTCGTGCAGGACAGGGAAAGCTTCAGAGTAGTGGTCAAGGAGCCAACAGGAACAAGTTTGATGATGACGGTGACGATTTCATTTTTCATATCAGATAGTTTCGTAATTGGTAGCACTTATTAAACTTGTATTTTTCCAAGCATTCTTCTTCTCTTTCCTTCCTCATTTTCCTTTCAGCCTCGAGGGGAGATATCATTTGCGGTCTTTTGCTCTTAAGTTTCTTCTGATGCTGTTATGTTTCCTAGTCCTTCTAATATTCCATCGATCCATCTTTTTCGTGGTCGACCCTTGGGTCTGGTATTCTCGCAACGTTTATTGAGGGCTCGTTGTGTTGTGTTTTGAACTTTCTGCCGTGTCACGTGGCCAAACCATTTTATCTATTGTTTCTTTATATATTCTATGACGGGGGCTATTCCTAGCTTTTTTTCTCAGTTCTTCATTTTTTATCTTGTCTCTCAGACTTTTTCCTGTCATTCGTCTGACACATTTCATCTCAGTAAAGGTGATTTTTCTTATTGTTCTTGCATCTAGAGTCCAGGTTCCAAGCATTAGTTTACTATATATCACAAACACCAAACATTACACTAGAAACTCACACTTGTTGTGTGATATCACAAATTGGAAATCAGAACTACTTCTATTATGCACATTTTTCTTTTTAATTAGAAGGATGCAGTAGGTTCTTGGCATTTTTACAAAGAAATGATATACCTCTCTTAGCATTGAATTAAAACATCACTTTCAGATGAATCAAACAGTTATACATTAAAAACTGGGGGCCTCGGTAGTCTAGTTGGGAAAACCACCAGATGGAGCTACCGACGTTCGGACAACCCTTGTTCGATTCCCACTGGAAGCACTGTGAGTTGTACTCGTGGTTGGGAATAAAAATACCACCGCGGTCTAACCAGCCGCTGCCAGAAATCGGTACCAGGGAAGGTGCGCAATGCCGATTCTCATCGTGAGTCTCGATGCCTGAAGCGACACTATCCGGAAGTCTCCGAACACTTCTGGATAGACAGGCGAACACGTATGGGTATTATGGATAAAACTGGCGTGCTAAGACGCCGATTCAAGTCTCGTACTTGACCTTTACCTTTACCTTTACCTTTACCTTTAACTTTATATACATTGACACTGAAGTGTGTCCAACATGGGTTTTAAAGATGCAAAAGTTACACGAAAATTAACATACTTGAATGAAGGGAAAGATGAATGCTTTCTGCCTTACGTGTTTCTGTGCCATAACATAAGACAAGAAGCGAAACATAACATAAAATCAAATAGCACTGACATCTGAAATCTAAGATGAATATTTCCAACATTTATGCAGTAGAAGTTGGTTCAAATCCCGATAGGTTCCAACATTTTTTTTTTCGAGGTTCGGCGTTGAAATAAAAAATCAGACCCAAACACCTTGTGATAACCACTCAGGACAAGCAATTATTTTCCGGTCATATAAGTTCCCCTGGCAGATCCCAGAAATAAGATAATGCCGTAAAGATGGTTTTTTTATTGAGTGCTGGAGTCCCAAGACAAACAAACACACGGGAGGACCTTTGATTAATGAGGTCACGAGAAAGCGGTAGGCGTCTCTAAAGTTTGAACAGTATTCCAGTATTAGAAATGAAAATAACTGTTTATTTGTTTGTTTTTAAAAATAGTAATCATCATTAATAAACAGAAGAAAGAGAATAACAACCTGCCATTATCAAAAACTAAAAGAACATTTTCGTTAATAGGTGGACAAGAAATTATCAATAATTAAAATGAGAAATACAAGTATACAAAAAGTAGCCAGCAGAAAGAAAATATATCAGTAATGATAATTATTGATGAAAGATTACTAGCAAGCAGAAGGAATAATCTACCAATAGTCAGAAAGTTTGTCGGGCAAGTAAAAAAAAAAAACCTATCAATTATTAGAGTTAGTGTAGCAGGAATGAAAGTAAACGAGATGAAAGACATGCATGAATATTGCAGCTATTTTTGTGTCTTTTTTTTAAAGTGTACAAATTGTCCTATTTGCAACAACTTTAGACTTTACATTTTATAACGAATTCGCGTCAATGCGGGCAGGACATTTCGATATTTGGTACACCCCCAATCCAACAACCAATAAAGAGTTTATCCTGATCATTTATACTGTTCTATTGAGTGCGTTGCGTTTCGAAAAAAAGGTGCGCTGCTCATGATGAACATTTCCGGGCAGCTGTAACGGTCGAGTCCGGCGGTACGGTCTCCATGTGCTAAAATCAAGTAGATTTTGTGCACAGTGAGAGAAACTCTTTACCAACACATAAAGTAAGGCATCGACTTTGGTGAAACACTCGGAAGGGTCGCTGTCCAGCTGATGACGAATTTGCAGTTGAACACAGATCACACGTCCTGTCCTAGTGTAGAACTAGGGCCAGATACTTTTGTATTCTAATCAGCTCTCGTTGCCCGCAGCACGAACGCCCATGTACTGGTGCTCAAACCGTGTAGATTCTGTGGTCTGGGGAATGCGATCGGATTATCGCTGTCTCCACAAAAGAAATTCTATACCAGAAATAATCATCTGAAAACACACTGCCGAAAAATGCTTGAACTTGATTTTACTAGGCGGCCATCTTGGCCCGCTGCACCAAAACGGAAGTAGCAACTTAATTTATAATAGTCGTAAGGTGAAGAAAAATAATCCAAGTCAAGATTTACAAAAGCAAGACTTATAGCAGATATAGAAAAACAAACAAAACAAGATTCAGTGCAAGAAGATTTATTATAGGTGTAGAAATACAATCAAAACAAGATTTACAACAGGGAAATTTACTGTAGATGCAGAAAAACAATAAAAACAACACTTCCTGTAAGAAGGTTAAAGGAAACAATAAAACGAGATTTCCTGTAAGAAGATTTATGAAAGATAACGGAACAGTAATCAAAACAATCGCACAGGAGCCAGATTTATAGCAGATGAGGAAAAGCTGCAATCTCCCATATTTATAGCGGGACAATTTTTAGTAGATAAAGGGGAGACCAAGCTTGGCAACCCGAGTCGTCAATCTGGATAGGCGGCCATTAACTGATCAAGATCTCGTTTCACATCACCGTGATGTCCCCTGAAACTGCATCTAAACAGAACGAGATAAAGATCGCTACAGTGTTCGCAGTGATGGGATCTGTCGACCTAGAAGACCTAGTATTGCAGTGGTGGTATCTGTTGATCTAGAAGACCTAGTAGTGCAGTGGTGGGATCTGTTGATCTAGAAGACCTAGTATTGCAGTGGTTGGATCTGTAGATCTAGAAGACCTAGTATTCTTGGGATCTGTTGATGAAGAAGACATAGTATTGGTGGCATCTGTTTTTTTAGAAGACCTAGTATTGAAGTTGAGGGATCTGTTTATTTAGTAGAAGACATAGTATTGAAGTTGAGGGATCTGTTTATTTAGTAGAAGACCTAGTATTGAAGTTGAGGGATCTGTTTATTTAGTAAAAGACCTAGTATTGAAGTAAATCGAACGCCGTACAAAGTCCAAATTCTGCAGCAAAACCTGAGAATGCAATAAATGTCACTGCAGCTCACTACATCATTATCATGTGTCTAAGAGACCTCAGCGTTACTTTGTTGTATTAAAATGGAGAGAAAGTAGGTAAAGTATGAGACTTGAAACATAGTCCTAGCACGCGAGGTTTTACACATATGTGTTCGGCCGCCTATCAAGAAGTGTTCGGAGACTTATGGACAGTGTCGCTTCAGTCATCGGAACTAATTATATGAGGCGGCATTCCTCACATTCACAAAGTACTACTCTAGTACTCATTTCTGCCAGCGGCTGGGTCGATCGCGGGGGTATTTTTTTTCCAACCATGAGTACAACTCACACTGCTTCCAGCGGGAATCAAACATGGGTTGTCCGAATGTCGGTAGCCCAGTTGGGTGGTTTTCCAAACTAGGCTACCGAGGCCCCCAGAGAAAGTAGATGAATAGAGACTCCAATCCCTCATAATTAAAGCAAGAAGATTTATAAATGAGATAAAGAAACCGCCAGTATTAAGATTTAAAACAGTTAAAGTTCCGGAAGAATGTACAACTAATTTTGTCGTGTGCGTCACTACACAACTGAAGCAACCATGACATCTCTGATAACATCATTATCGTATGCCATACCGATTGGCGTAGGCAATGATGTCCTTCCACAATCCTCTGTCGTCAGTTCATCGTATTAGTTCTATTGTTGATTGTTTACCGTGTCACGACATCAAACTATCTTTTCTTTTTTGTTGTCCGCGATCTCTCATTCACTGTATTTTTCTAGTTGTAACCAAGTATTCCAGCTCTCCTTTTCTCATGATGTGCACGAACAATAATGTTTCTTTTTGATTTGTTGTAGGAGGCTCCTATTTTGTGTTGGTCTCGCTGGGAATGTTCTCATTGGTCTTTTTGTTCTCTCACGTAATAAAGTATAGAACCAAAAACAACCATGAGCCGTTGAGCCCGCCATTTTTCTCATTAGCGTTTCTTTTTATTCTGTCGTTGCTGTGTTAATATTGTGGTTAGAGAAAGTAACTGCTCGAGACAGAACTGAGGGCAATAACAAGGCTAAAGCTCTGGCAAAGGTTGTCCTGGAAAAGTTAATGAGAATCTGGATCTCTGGGTTGCTTTTTCTAACTTTAACGATTCGCACAATTGAAGAGACAGTGTTTCTTCCTCTGAATTTGCACAAGAACGAAGGGTGCTTAACATGGAGGCATATGGAAACCGCATTGATCCATTTTAGAATTAATAGAAACTCGAGATTTCTTCAACGGTTCTCGAAATTTAGAGCAGTGGTTCTGAACAAGCTTAATAGTTACTATGATTACTTTCTGATTGTAATTTATTGTTTTTTTTTCCCTTGAGGTGTAACACAGAAACCTCCATTCGATGTTGTTATTTGCACCTCTACTGACAAGATAAACTTGGTTCAGCTACGTTTAGGAAGAACTGCCTCCCTTTCTCTTACGGGTTACCCCGCAACATAAAAAACAAAATGCTTCGAAGTTCGCCCACCCAAAGAATAGAGGTTTTATAGAATTTCTCTTATGAAGCTAGTAGGCTTGATCTACTGCAATAAACTGACCCTTTTTTCACAACGCCAGGCCATGGATGGATGCTATATATATATATATGTAGAAGTTTTAAAATGTATTTTGAAATAATAATAATAATACAAAACTAGATAAACTATCCAGGTTACACTATAGTAGTGACATTTTCCTTTGCATGATTGTTTCCTAACCCCAACAGACAAGAGGTAGAAGAATGAACGAAATGGTAAGTAAAGTTTCGGTACTCTCCATCTCATTGTGAACAATAATGATTATTCTAGAGCATCTATGCATAGCTATAACTGATAGTAATCACCTTCCTATTGTTATCAGAAACGTGAACTCCGAAATTAATGTTCAGGAATTGTCTTAAAACTACACCCGTTAGAAACCAGTACTAAATATATTTACATATTTAACACAACGAGCCTTCAACAAAAGTTGTGAGAACACCAGACCCAAGTGTCGACCACGAAAGAGATTGATCGATGGAATATTAGAAGCAACAGAGGTGAACAGAAGAGCAATAGGCCGCAAATTATATCTCCCCTCGACGCTGAAAGACAGATGAGGAAGGTAGAAGAAGAAAAAAGAAGAATGACGCTATTACTTACATTTTAGGCTTTGGGAAATACTCTCGCATTGAAGGAGATAAAGCAAACTTTGGCTATAAAACTGAACTTATACCATTTGTTCTCCCATTACCTTATCATCGAGAATATCCTTACATCCTTATATAGTTTTGTGTTGTGGTTTTTTTTCTTTCTGCTGACGGCCTTTTGGCCGAAATGTCATTCTACTTTTGTTTTGTTTCTCACCAGCGAAATGCTATTACCATACCACTTTTTCCTTTTTTTTAATTCTCAGTATTATCATCAACTTTACAGCAGCTTCTCATTTCTATGCATCTTGGTGCCTTTACCCATCCATCAGAAGGAACTTTGTGTAAAATCATTAGAATCAGTGACATTTTGTAAATATAATCAAAGGAGACAAGAAAACTCAAAGGTAGTGTATCTTTATTGCATTAATGTATGCTTTAGATGCTTATGAAGTGAAATTTCATTTGTGTTGTGAAGTGAAGTGTACTGGCTTAGTGTGGAAATTATCCAAAATAATGTTTAGGATTAAGGTATGAAACAGTTTCCTCTCTCAGAAACAAATGTATTGAAAATGAACATGTCAACACGCTGAAAGACAAGAAATTCATACAAACATAGCCCTATTGGCTGATTGAACATCTCATCTGAATGTTTCTGAAAACAATGTCGTACGCCGGCGATATTCCATTTTCAACAAATCAAGTGTTGTGAATGCGACCTTCCATCGTCTAGGCTTGTTCTGCGCTTTACGTCACATTGGTCCTGTTCATGACCGTTGTTGGATTTGCTTGACGCAAGTTATTTCCATGTTACTTATTAATGTGAAATGCTTCGTCAGCCGCAGTTTTATCTCTTTAGGCGATTTGCACCGTGTTCTGTTCGTCGTAGGCTACATTCACTAGAGTAATCAAGAATCTGAAGGGCGCGTCATTGTTGTCCTTGCGCCATTGTTATGTGTGCTACGTCATCGTAATGGCTCATCGTAAATCCCTAGACCGGCGTTGCGCTAATCTTACGGTCTGTTGTTTGATGTGCGACGGGGATAATCTGACGACTAACCGTGTGTTTATATGTTCTAAATTGAAGTCAACAACGATGGCCTAACATCATCAAGCGCTATATATTTTTAAAGCAATAAGACGATTATCACTTTCGGGAGGACGTGAACATCTGGTATATGGTGGATAGGCGGCAGGAACCATTGCAGGCTATGCATGAAAAGTGTTCCTTGTTGCAGTTTCCTCATATTCTAAGTCCATGGGGGACTGGTTGGTCTCGAGGCAGGACGCCGGCCTCGGGACAGAGAGGTTGTGGGTTCAAATCTCGAGTCCACCTGTTGGGATTTTTGTTTCAATGATTTCTCTCTGCGACAACCACACCTGGTCTCAGCCCGGCTTGAAACGTCAGTTACTCATCGACGGAAAAAAACATGAGTACCTCCGAAGTCGAAGTTGCCTGTGCGGCGAGGGACCCCTGTGCACACGGCTGCCAGGGAAAAATTGATTAACACGCAAAATTCAGTTCCTAGTCTCTAAGGACTTCGTCAGAGTTGAAAACTGGCGAACGCAACAACAACAGATCTGAAAATCTGAATCTGGAAAGTGACATCATAGAAACCCTGAACTGACAAACTATGATAGAAACAAAATTGTGAAGAGACGTGATCATCTACGCCAGGGAGGTATGGTTCATAATGACAGCGGCTTTCTATTACAAATAAGTTTGACACTTCTTTTCCAAAGGTATGTCTATTTTTTTCCACTCTCGCCAGAACGAAGCTCGTAGTCCTCTCCAAGTCTTCATAGTGCCCCCACATAATTTAATGTATGTCTCTATTGTGGGACCATTTTCCCGTTGACATATCGCATATATCAATACTTTTATTACCTACTTTTTATCATATTTAATTGTAACTTCTCTTTACCGCATATAAATATAGCCACTCTCTTTCACATATAATTGTGACCTCAATCCTCGAAGAACAGAAAAACATTAATTGTTATTATTAAAACCATGGGCGGGGCACAGCAAGTCACGTGAGCCCGGTAACAAAAATTTTAACTCATGCTGTGTCAATCCACAATACTCTGGAGATTCCTGGAATCTAATTTTCTTCTCCACAATTTAAAAAAAAAATGCAAAAGAAATTTGAAATAAATTGAATTTTCTTGTCTCGTTCCTGTGTCTGTTCCAATTACTTCAAAATTTATTCAAATTGTAATAGTTTTGGTGGTGACTTTTTTATATTCTACGAAGGTGTCAGAGTTTTTTGTATGCTCTTGCAGACGAATAACACTTAATCAAGTGTAAAGGAGTACAGAAGCCACACTTCAATTTCCAACACTAGAAGTTGGTGTCCACATAGTAACGACAGCTTGTTCCTTATTAAATTTACTATTTCCGAAGCCTGTGACTTTAATACTGAATTAAGTATGACTAGAATTATTTATTTTTACATTCTATGTTTCCAGCTGCGACATGTCTTATATTAAATATGACTTTTAAAAACGTGAATAATTATTTGTCCAAATTTTGAAAAAAATGTAACTAAATCCGCGAAAGAAAGTCGTCTCTAGTTTTCATTTATTCTTCTCCTTACACTTCTATTTTATCATGCGTTAGCACAGTCTTCCCTCGGTGACAACAAATAAAATGCATAGAGACAAAAGTGCGATCTTTTACTACTATTTACTAAATATTGTTTTAATTTCTCTTTATAGCATATAAATCTAACTCCTTGTTAAGCTTAACTTACGAAATATTGATTACGAAAGACTTGAATCGGCGTCTTAGCAAGCGAGTTTTGACCCATATGTGCCAGGCCGCCTATCTAGAAGTGTTCGGAGATTTCTGGATAGTGTCGCTTCAAGCATATAAACTCACGATGCGAGGCGGCATTCTTCAACTTCCCAGAGAACTACCCTGGTACCCATTTCTGCCAGCGACTGGGTTGACCGTGGGTGTATTTATTATTTTTTTTGCACCCACGAGTACAACTTAGACTTTCATTCCAGCAGGAGTTGAACACGGATTGTCAGAACGGCGATAGCCTAGTCGAGCGATTTACCCAACTAGGCTACCGAGGCCTCCATATATATGAAAAATTGACTGTCTAAAATATGCGACAGCGCACATGAGTGGTGAACAAGTCACATGTTAACAAACTTGTATTTGCTTTCCATGTAAGCAATTTCTTAAGACAAAGTAAAAAAAAAATAACAGTCCAGATGTCTGGCTGCTAAGGAACATAAATAAAAGGAGAGTACATTTGGATTCACACAAAAGAATATGACGATCTAGAGATGATCGTTATTGAGGACATGGTACCAGATAGAGCAGAGAGAGGAAGATTTAAAAGAAGGGAAGGGTGTAAATTGTCACATAAGGAAATTGCTTACTGGGTATTCAATACTAAAGTGTTACACTGGGGGGGGGGAGCTAAAAATACGAGGGAGGGTGGAACGCTAAGAGAGGGAATTATAGATAAGGGAGGATGACATGGAATGCGTGACATCTAAGAGGGGATAGGGGAGAGAGAGAGAGAGAAGTCTAGGAGAAGGAAGGCGAGATGATAGACATAAATGGAGAGAATGAGTAAGTGTTACGATGGAGAGAAGTCTAGGAGGGTATTGGAGAGAGAGAGAGAAAAGAGTGAGAGAGAGAGAGAGAGAAGTATAGGGGAGGGAAGGCGATATAATATGCTTAAATGGAGAGAATGAGTAAGTGTTACAATGGAGGGAAGTCTATGAGGGAAGCTAAAAATACGATGGAGGGCGGAATGTTATGAGACAGAGAGAGGAGGAGGAGGATGGCATGGAAGGAGATAAGTCTAGGAGAGAGAGAGAGAGAGAGAGAGAGAGTCTAAGGGAAGGAAGGGGAGATGATAGGGTTAAAAGGCGAGAATGAGTAAGTGTTATCATGGAGGGAAGTCTAGGAGGGAATATGAGAAAGGAGAAAGAGAGAGAGAAAGAAGTCTAGGAGAGAGAAAGAGAGATGATAGGCGTAAAGGGTGAGAATGAGTAAGTGTCACAATGGAGGGAAGTCTATGAGGGAAGCTAAAGATACGATGGAGAGCGTAATGGTAAGGAGATAGAGAGGCAGGAGGATGCAATGGTAGGTGAGAAGTCTAGGAGACAGAGAGAGAGGGATGAGAGAGAGAGAGAAGTCTAGGAGACAGAGAGAGAGAAGTCTAGGAGACAGAGAGAGAGGGATGAGAGAGAGAGAGAAGTCTAGGAGACAGAGAGAGAGAGCGAAAGAAGTCTAGGAGAGGGAAAGAGAAATGATAGGCGTAAATGGAGAGAATGAGTAAGTGTTACAATGGAGGTAATTCTATGAGAGAAGATAAAATACGAGGGTGGGCGGAACGCTAGAAGAGGGAAATAGAGAGAGGAGAGAGGGAGGGTGACATGGAAGGAGAGTAGTTTATGATGAGATAGAAGAGAGAGAGATAGATGATTAGTACCACTAATACAGAAGAAAGATAGTTATGAAAAGTTAAACAACGATGCTAATGCGGAGAGAGAGAGAGAGAGAGTACCAAAAATACCGAGGAAGAAGAAAGGTCTAGTGCTATTGTTGAGAGATAAAACCGAGGAAATGCGCACCGAGTTATGCTTGCCTCCATTTAAAAACAACTAAATAACACACGACGTCAGCAGACACCCAACTACATAGCTATAAATAAATGTTATCCTTGTACTATATATTTACTCAATGTAGTAAATATTTTTGTAATGTTATATAATATCCACTGTATGCTATATATCTACTGAGATTATAAAAGAATAAAATGTATCTTTTTAATTCTGTTTTATACTTAATGCTATTGTTTTTCCTTGCTGTTGTATAATCTACTAACCTATCACTATCGACCCAGTACATTAAGAACTCCAAAGTCAGCACACACCAGACATAAACAGGTCACTTCCGGGGTCACCGAAACGAGAGGTCACGGTTAATTCCCCCTGCGCCGCACGCGCTATATATCTTTGTTAATTTATGGGCCTAATGCGGGTAAAATACAACATTGTATACTACTAACCTGCACCATCAAAACAAGAGACAGAGCAGAATGGCGTTCCATGGTAGCCAACCTTCGTTGCGGAGTGGCACTCGATGATGATGATCAACAATCAAAACCTTACAGGAGCAGTAAATTTGCAAATGCTGAGACGAGTAGTGGCGTGGGTATTGTCCCAAATGCAATGAGACTGATGCCATGAAAGCTATAGATCGCAACAGATCGTGCTCGCCAGGCTACATTTTAAACGGACAATATTATTATTATTATATTAGACAGAAGCTGTCACAAAGGCGGGAACCAGAACTTTGTATCGTCTTTGACGCTAGGACGGATAACAAGAGAAAGTAAATAAAGAAGAAAGAAAGAGTATTAGCGGTAACAGACCGTAATAATGTGTTAGTATCTATCGTCAAGAAAATGTAGAGCCAGTCTTGACATATGGATATGAATCATGGACAATAGGACAACAGACAAGAACATCACTGGAGTCTGTAGAAATGTGGTTTTACAGAAGAATGTTGAGAGTACCATGGACAGCTAAGAAGAGTAATGAAAACGTTCTGAAAGAGGCCAAAGCAAAAAGAGAACTAATTTCCAATATTAGGAAGAAACAATCATCGTTTTTTGACCATGAAATGAGAAGAGAACAACTGGAATATATTGTAGCAACTGGGAAAATTGAGGGATGAAGAGATAGAGGGAAGCAGAGTGAGGAAATACCAGACAGCTTAAGAGAATGGCTTTGCAGAAGGTCAACAACAGAAATGATAAATGGCTGTCGAGATCGAAAGTTGTGGAGAGACATGATCACCTACGCCAGCAGACCCGGTACTTGATGATGATGATCTATAGTCAATGGACAGCTCAGCTGTCATCATCACGGACAATAGAAGTGCATAAAAACGTTTGCTCAAAACATACTTTGTTCGTCACATTAAAAAGTTTACCCGGAGACTGAATCCTAGAAATAGCAAACTTCATTCTATCTATCTATCTTTTGTCCTTTCGAGCCGAAGACGGCACATAGGGCAGAACTACAATCTCAAAAACAAAAACCTTGCGTGTCAAATTGGCACATATTGCAGACATCACTGCTTCTAAAATCTATGGTTCTGTTTCCATAACAATGCTTTTTACAATGACAGCTTGTCAAGTCATCGATCAACCTCCTTAGTCGCCTCTTACGACATGCCTGAAAGGTCACAGTGTCACTATTCTTTACTTCCCACATAATGAGGCCCCGGTAACACACGGGAGAAACTCATTGCTACCTGTATTTAATGCCTGCCCGCTGAGGGGAAGCCCCCAAAGGTTGTGACGTTTTCAGCATTGCGAGAAGGGGCTGTTGTGGGTAATGTGACATCAGCCGCCTATAGCTAACACAGTTGAAGACGTCACATATTGGGGTAAAAAGTAGAGTAAAGAGCCCCGTCACGCCAAGTGACGTATAGGGAATATGGGGTTAGTGACCATAATTTATAGTGGCCTTGTTACTCTGTGTCTGTATGGTGCACGTTGCCATATGTTCATCTGATCACCTTTTGATGTTATCAGTCCACGTTAGTTTCGTCTGCCTTGTACTTTCCCTTCCAAGTTGACTTTTACAAATGGTATTATGTCTATTCACATGTCCAGAAGCATGTCAGTTGACGTTTACAATGGTATTATGTCTATTCACATGTCCAGAAGCATGTCAGTTGACTTTTACAATGGTATTATGTCTATTCACATGTCCAGAAGCATGTCAGTTGACTTTTACAATGGTATTATGTCTATTCACATGTCCAGAAGCATGTCAGTTGACGTTTACAATGGTATTATGTCTATTCACATGTCCAGAAGAATGACAGTTGACGTTTACAATGGTATTATGTCTATTCACATGTCCAGAAGCATGTCAGTTGACGTTTACAATGGTATTATGTCTATTCACATGTCCAGAAGCATGACAGTTGACGTTTACAATGGTATTATGTCTATTCACATGTCCAGAAGCATGACAGTTGACTTTTACAATGGTATTATGTCTATTCACATGTCCAGAAGCATGACAGTTGACGTTTACAATGGTATTATGTCTATTCACATGTCCAGAAGAATGGCAGTTGACGTTTACAATGGTATTATGTCTATTCACATGTCCAGAAGCATGACAGTTGACTTTTACAATGGTATTATGTCTATTCACATGTCCAGAAGCATGACAGTTGACGTTTACAATGGTATTATGTCTATTCACATGTCCAGAAGCATGTCAGTTGACGTTTACAATGGTATTATGTCTATTCACATGTCCAGAAGCATGTCAGTTGACGTTTACAATGGTATTATGTCTATTCACATGTCCAGAAGCATGTCAGTTGACGTTTACAATGGTATTATGTCTATTCACATGTCCAGAAGAATGACAGTTGACGTTTACAATGGTATTATGTCTATTCACATGTCCAGAAGCATGTCAGTTGACGTTTACAATGGTATTATGTCTATTCACATGTCCAGAAGCATGTCAGTTGACGTTTACAATGGTATTATGTCTATTCACATGTCCAGAAGAATGGCAGTTGACGTTTACAATGGTATTATGTCTATTCACATGTCCAGAAGAATGACAGTTGACGTTTACAATGGTATTATGTCTATTCACATGTCCAGAAGAATGACAGTTGACGTTTACAATGGTATTATGTCTATTCACATGTCCAGAAGAATGACAGTTGACGTTTACAATGGTATTATGTCTATTCACATGTCCAGAAGCATGGCAGTTGTCTTTTTCGAGTTATGTTAAGTAATTCTTTTTTTTTTTTCATTTTCATCTGATTTAGAACTTTCTTGTTTGTCTTCTTTTCCGTCTACCAAATTTACCCCATTTTCATACAGATCCACATTTGAAAGGCTTTAATTTTTCTGTTCTGCTTTCCTATTTAACGTCCATTTTTCTGCAAAGTACTGGAATGTTGAATATTTAGAATTTTGCTGTTCGTAGTTTTAGTTATGATGTTATTTACTTTATGTGGGTATATTTTTGTTGTTAAAATTGGATTTTACGATTCCTATTCTTTGTTTATTTCTGTCTTACATTTTCCATCATTTGTTATATGTCCAAGATAGCTATATTCTTGAACTCTTTCTATGCTTTTTCCACCTACTTCAATATTTCCTTGTATATTTTGTGCCTTTTCTCTGCTAATAATCAAAGTTTTATTGCATTTACTAATTATTTCCAATCAATATTCTTTGCTTGTCTTATTTATTCTGTTTACTTATTGTTGTGGGTCTTCTGGATTTTCTGCCATTAATACGGTATCCATCAGCATATCTTAGCACACAAGCATATCTTAAGTCCTGGTATTCCCATGATGTCTTTGAAGATCTTCTCAGTGTATAAGTTAAACAGACATGATGATATAATGCAGCCCTGACTTACTCCTAATTTTATTTCAAAAGGTGCATGGTTCACATTGTTGTATTATATCATAGCTGTTTGTTGCCAGTATAAACTAATTATCAGTCATATATTAGCATCATCGAGATCTTTCAGACATTTGATTAGTTGTTTTAGTTATTTTATTAGGTTTTATGGTGTGTTCTGTCAAAATCGTTAGTGTAGTCTATGAGCCATACATAAACTTGTTTGTTTACCTCTATGTATTTTTTAAAATAAATGTTCTCATGCAGAAGATGGCTTGTCTTGTCCCACTGTACTTTGTAAACCCAAATGTTTGTTCGGTTAATTCCATATTGATTTTATTATAAATTCTTCCCTGTATTACTTTAAGCAAGGCTTTTGTTACATGGCTCATCAAACTTATTGTTCTAAAGTCACTGCACTTCACAGCTTCGGTTCTCTTGGACAAGGCAATAAATATGGATGTTTTAGGGTTATACTGTACGTATTCTGCGTTGTATATGTTATTGCATAGGTCTGTAATAATACCTATGCCAAAAATCCCTAGGGTTTTTATCATCTCAGTATTCATTATCATCATGTGCCATACCAGTTGGCGTGGGCGATCATGTCCCTCCACAATCTTCTATCTACAGTGCATCGCATCAGTTCTGTTGTTGACTGTTTTCCATGCCATGACACCAAGCTATCCAGCATTTTCTCTCTTTATCACCCGCGATTTCTCTTTCCTTTTATTTTGCCAGTTGTAACCAAGTATTCCAACTTTCCTCTTCTCATGATGTACCCGAAAAATGTTGATTGCTTCTTTCTGATGTTTTTTAAGAGCTGCCTTTTTGTGTTGGCCTCTTTGAGAACTTTCTCATTGGTCTTTTTAGCTGTCCAGGGAACTTTCAACATTCTTCTGAGAAATCCCACTCTGTGGCCTCTAATCGTCTTTTCATTTCATCTCAGTATTAGTGTTATATTTTTATTTCCATAAATTATGAAGGTTCAAGAAGTATTTCATGCAAATGTAATGAATATCGTTCATAGAAATAATAAATATTGTTCATTGAAGCAATGGATTTATTTTACAGAAACAATGAATATGGAATACAGAAACAATGAATATGGAATACAGAAACAATGAATATGGAATACAGAAACAATGAATATCATTTACAGAAATCATGGATTGAAGCAATGAATATTGTCCATTGGAACAATGAATATTGTTCATACAATCAATAAATATCTTTCAAAGAAACATTCTTAATTATTGGGAGAAACAAATAAATTGAATACCGCGTTTTTAAACTTGAGCTATAGAAATATTTCATTCAAACTGCAAATGTACGTGTTTGAACATGAATTGTGCACTCATTTAAAGGTAACGTTTATTAATGTGCATTTCTTAGGCACCAAGGAGTAATAACTCCAACTTCTGAGTTATTTATTGCGGAAAGGTTCAAAAGCCCTTAGTTGTGCGGTTCAGGGCGTGTGTAACAATTTGTTACAGTTTATTGAAAGTCCTTCAGTAAGTGGAAACGTGGTCGCATTGTCTTGCCATGCCGTAAAGAAGTGAAATGCTTTAACTGATCGTGGTTACATAATTTGTATGCGATGGAACCAGTTTAATCATTTTTACTTTCTTTAATTATCCGTGTCAGGTTGACATTATTTTTATAAAAGGATCGACAGATGAGCATCATCTAAGTTATAAAGACTTGAAATCACAGAACTGCTGCTATTTTTTCTCACGATTTGTTTAAATAAATCCACATGAATAGTTTATTGTTGTTTATGTGGCATCTAGCAGGGAATCTATATAAGGCCACTCTATGCAATTACATAGGTTCTCATTTGTTTCAAAATTTAGATAATTATCCATGCAATCCCATTGGTCTCTGCAAAATAATTTACTTCGTGAACGTATCTCTCAAACGTCCACTCAGTTCTCTCGATTCCATGCTGCCATGCTTATTTTAAACGCATACCGTCCTCTCCATGTAATCAGACAAGATATTGCTTCATTTAAAGCACGGCACATAACTGAAGTCCGTCAAAGTTGACTCGCCAGCTCTTACATTGTTTTTTTTATCCCTGCATGAACAAATAAGTGCTTTAGAATGCAGGAAAGACAATATACATACACGAGTCCGTCAATTCTTTAAGTCTTTAGATGCATACATTATATGCTTTACATTATCTTGGTTGGGGGCGGGAGAAGGGAAAAAATCACAAAACGATCACCCAGCAAATAAAACTTCCAAATAACATTATCCCCCTCGACAGGTCAGTGCTTATCATTTCACTGCCTTAATTCAAGCAGATACTTGATGGCTCATATTGGTCTATACCTCTTTCTTTCTCATTCTCTCTCTCTCTTTCACTCTCTCTCTCTCTCTATCTATCTATCTATCTATCTATCTATCTATCTATCTATCTATCTATCTATCTATCTATCTATCTATCTATCTATCTATCTATCTATCTATCTATCTATCTATCTATCTATCTATCTATCTATCTATCTATCTATCTATCTATCTATCTATCTATCTATCTATCTATCTATCTATCTATCTATCTATCTATCTATCTATCTATCTATCTATCTATCTATCTATCTATCTATCTATCTATCTATCTATCTATCTATCTATCTATCTATCTATCTATCTATCTATCTATCTATCTATCTATCTATCTATCTATCTATCTATCTATCTATCTATCTATCTATCTATCTATCTATCTATCTATCTATCTATCTATCTATCTCTCAGTGTTCGATAAATGTTTTTTCTTTACGAAGAGGAATTCAATAGTCTACGAATACTCTAGAATACTTTAGTCATCGGGCGAAAGCAAGCAAACAAGCATACAAAAAATATAACATTTTCCCTGTCGCCGTGACGAATCTTACAGTCCTTACAAGAGTTCGTAATGTCCCCACAGTTTACATTCTATATCTCTATCGTGAGCCAGGTTTGACGTCGAAGTTCAACGAAGGCTGAAGAAGGTATTCCGGGATCAGAGTTCCCTTTCCACATCCATCAGTAAGGGTTATTCCTAGGTGGAGGTAGCTCAGGAGTCTGCGTCATCGTTTTGGCCTTGACAGCCTCTCTTTAACAGCGGACGAGGTACCGATAAATAAACAACAACAACAACACATTTGGAACCTTTCGTAAAGAATCTCGAACATAATAAAAACCATATTAAAACGCAGTACCATAAAGCCACTTTCAAGTTTAGTTTCCATCTCAAACTTCATTCACGTGCTAAAGGTCGTTCTCTTGTAACTGCATTTGCAATCCATTTGCTCCGCAATGTTTCCTTTCCATAGCCACTCTCCTGAAATCTGTCCACGGAGAAGAGACTCAACCATGAAGATAACCACATTTTCGCTGCTATTATTATCAGTTATGAGTTGCATTACTTCGAGCTCTGCATTGCCTTTTGCACAACGATCTACATTTCCTGTTAATGACGAATTCTGTGGGGGATTGCCATTTCCCGTCCAACGAGCATGTGTCCATCTCATATAAATATAGATTAACTTGTCTCTACTTGCTCTATTTTTCTTTTTCCGTATTCAATCCTATTACCTTGTCCAATTCTTGTTCTTTTGTTCTTTTGATTTCTTTTTCTACTCTACTCATCATCATCGTCCTTGAAAGAACATGTTACGTGGGCTTTGGCGTTTTGTCTTATTGAATACAACTGCGATATTTTCGTCCAAAACATCCGACTTCAACGTCGCATTTTTGAGTATCGGTTTGCCTTCCTTTCTTTCTCAATCTATGAAACGCTTGATTAGAATTGATTGGTTGTTACCAAAGGGATCACTTGGAGGTGGATTAGGAACGTGTTCAATTGTTGTAGCAATAAAATTGAGTCAGAGATTATAACTGCCTTCATTAATGCTGTCTTCAGAAAATTAATTTTAGGACTCAGTAAATGCATCAAATTTTACCCTCGTACTCAGGGTAGTTGCCATATAAACATCTCTTGATAAGGCTATGTTTTTTAAAGTTTTGTTTTTGCTCATTTCGTCAGTAATGACGTAGTGGTAATGAACTCGATAAAGTGAACTTGAGTTGAAACCCAACTTGGTGTTAGAAAGTCCATGAAGTTGAAAACATAATGTGTATCTTCCTCGCTGGGATGGATGGAGAAGGTAATAGCAGGGTAGAGGTGCACTGGCCCTCTCACCTTCAACAGCTGTGGTCAAGTAAGGTAAAACGTAACATTTAACTACATAATACATTACGTCGTACACTTTTTCGAAAAGTATTTTCTACCAAACATAGTGATCATATACTGTCATCTTTTCTCTTAAAATAAAAAAGAAGTAAAGAGCCACCGTTACGCCAAGTGGCGTATAGGGAATATGGTGTTAGTGACCATAAATTTTACAGACCTTCGGCACATGATTTTTTGGGTAATGTGGTCGGTATTACGCCCGTGACGCCTTACTTTACCAGAAAAATATCAGGTACCTATTTAACGCTGGGTGAACCCGGAAGCCGTCGGTTGGTATCGAACCCTACCCCTTGCCCTTTGTAGTCCGGTTCACCAACCACTGAGCTATCGCGGCTTCCATTTTTTCTCTTAAGTGTTCATTTATCCTTTATTTTTGAACATAAAACAGACATGCAATGTCTTTTAATAAAAATAAAAATCATCACAAGCATTACTATTGGGAAGAACTCAAACTGTAATCGATATGACGTCAACCTTCCTAGGAACGGTCAAATTTACATCCAGATCTGAATACAAAAGAATACAGTAACACTTGTTTTTTTTTTTTAAACTGTATACTTAAAGATCGTTCTCTTCTACTCTTTCCTGATCTCTTTAGTAATATAACACAAGAAATTCCAGCATATAGAACAAGTTTTAATGAAGGCCAGGAAGGACTTCTCAATACTGAGGGTTATTACGGTGGCAATCTCTCCATATCAAGGACTGATGGTTACGGTTATTGAGTATGTATTGGGGATTCCAACTCTCAGCTGCACGTAGATTGAAATGCGGGAAGAAATACAAAATGAAGCCATGCACATTATACGTTAATGCACGAAAACCACACAATGTAGGACGATGTGGCATTTCCTCATTTTACCGCCATTGCAGACATAATAATGATGTCTCGTGCCTACCTCAGAGACATGGCTGATGTTGAGCACCCACTGCACGGTAACATTGGGAGTGAAAAGGGAAGCAACGGAGAATAAGAATGGCGCGGTCTGGAGTACTTTATTCGATAGATTTCTCCACTTGGGTACTTTGAACTCAAGGAAGAGTAGATACAGGAGCCAGTAGAGTGCTATACGTCCTTTTCTGCTTGTGTCACACTGAACAGAGAAGAAATCCCTTTGGTAGAAGAGCAAGCCTATGAGAATTAACCTGAAGGTGAGCCAGTCATCTACACTTATGGGTCTATTCTTCGATACAGTCGGAGCTTATGGACCTTCACTACTCATGTCAAAGGATCAACACTAAAGGAGGTGAGCGGTGTTTACCCGATAACTACAAGTAGTTTTTTTTTTATTATGGATATCACGACAGTAATTAACTTATCTTTGAAATGTGGATTTATCAAAGAAAACAAACGATGAAAACAACTAAAATTGAAAAGAGAACTACTAAATACAATTAGAACAAGAAAAATGAAATTTTTAGGGCATGTTAAAAAGCAAAACAGCCTAATAAAAGTAAAATTGGAAGGGAAAATACAAGGTAAAAGAGGCAAAGGCAGACCAAGACTAACATGGACGAGTAATATCAAAAGATGGACAAGTCAACCTATGACAATCTGCACCATCAAAGCAGGAGATAGAGTGGAATGGCGCTCCATGTTAGCCAACCTTCGATGCGGAGACGGTACTCAATGATGATGATGAACTAACCTATGGCTTGGCTAGAAGTGAAACCTTTTATCTACATGTGTTTTTTTAGTGACACGATGAGCATGTTCAGGAAATTCGAAAGGGACTGGGCTCAAAGGCAATGGACGTTGTCACACAAAAAAAAAACTCAGGAATATCGGTCAATATGGCGGATAGGCGGCAAGAACAATTGAAGCTCAGTCTGAAACGTGTTTCTTGTTGCAGTTTCCTCATACTCCAAGTCCCGTTTGCTGCAGGAGCTACTGAGTTTAGTGTTCTGTACATACCATGAGCTGTGTGTTTCATCCGGATTGTGCTTCGATATTCCGATTGCTTACGATGGATGATATCATATGCTGAGGTACAGATGTGTTCACGTTCTGTGCGGTTTTGTCTTATGTCTTTTAGCGTGTGCTGAGACTGATATGATGGGGACTGAAGCTACCTTTCTTTGTTTGGAAGATGAGATATTAATTCGGATGATTCCTCTGGCACTGGCGGTTAAGTAATTCTGTATTTTAATTCGTTTGCAGTGTTACCGGGGCCTTCGACTAACCATAACCATAACAATAACTCAGGATTAAATGTGAACTTTTTTTCGGCCCTGGACATCTGGCGTGAAAGGAAATGAACCAGCTGTCAGTCAAGCTAGAACGACTGTCATAGATGGGGACATGCAAAGGACCAGGCTGACATCCTGAATGCCCTCGGGAAGGCAGGGCGAGCTGATGATTCAATCAACGATCATGAATCAACAACTATGTCCAGACTGCACGAAAATCAGGCCAAAATTGGAGATGCCAGAAATGAGCACTCTGCTGTGAGGCACAGAAGAATAACAAAATCATCATAGAACTGGAGCCACGCACTGTCATGTTCCACACACTGAGGGACATACTAGGAAGGAGATCTGATCACTTTTGAACGTGTCCGAAATGCAATTAGGATGATCTAAACTAACCTAAAAACAATAAATCCATTTATTTAAATGTATATTACGTCTTAGAATGAGCCATAGAAATGGAAACAGATCTATGCCTATGTTTCATAGATTATACCAAAGAATTTGACAAAGTAAAGCACCAAGAAATAATCAAAATTTTAGAAAGCATAAACGTAGACAGCAAAGACCTAATGAATAATAAAGAACATGACCTGGTAACAAACAGCAGCCATAAGAACTGGAAACCAATTGGGAATGTTTTAACAAATAAAACAGACTGTTAGGCAAGGTTGTGTGCTGTCACCAGATTTATTTATTACTTATAGTGAGATTATTTTAAGATCCATAATGGGCATGCCTGGAATAACAATCGTAGGTCATAATATAAATAATATAAGGTATGCTGATGATATCTTATGCAACAAATCTATGTCAATAGAAATGAAAGAGTTCATCGGTGATATACAGAACCAATTCTGACCTATGGAAGCGAATCATGGACAGTAGACAAACAAATGAAAAGACGATTAGAGGCCACCGAGATGGGATTTCTCAGAAGAATGTTGAAATTTCCCTGGACAGCTAAAAAGACCAATGAGGAAGTTCTCAAAGAGGCCAACACAAAAAGGCAGCTCCTAAAAAAAACATCATAAAGAAACAATCAACATTTTTCGAGCACATCATGTGAAGAGGAAAGTTGGAATACTTGGTTACAACTGGCAAAATAAAAGGAAAGAGAGATCGCGGACGACAAAGAGAGAAAATACTGGATAGTTTGGTGTCATGGCATGGAAAGCAGTCAACAACAGAACTGATACACTGTAGATAGAAGATTGTGGAAGGACATGATCGCCTACGCCAACCGGTATGGTACATGATGATGATGATGATGGTGATGATGATGATGATGATACAGTCTGAATCGCTAAGAGTGAAAATGAGTTACAAGAAATGCTAGACATTATAGTGAAAGAAAGCAAAAATAAAGGACTCAGCCTTAATAGCAAAAAGACAGAGGTAATGGTAACAACAAAGAAAAAGACATCACCTCAGTGCAAAATAAAGACAAGTGGAACAATATTAAAACAGGTAAATGAATTTAAATATTTGGGAACTTTGTTAACCTCAGACGGAAGATGTACAAAAGAAGTGAGGTGTAGAATGGCTCAGGCAAAAGCAGCTTTGCAAAAAAATTAGGAAGATACTATGCAATCCATTTTTGACAACAGAAACAAGAAAACGAGCAAGTAAAAAAAAGAAGAAGAGTTCTAAAATGTTATGTAGAGCCAGTCTTAACAGTAGGATGTGAATCATGAACAACAGGCAAGAAAATTACTGGAGTCTGTAGAAATGTAGTTTTATAGAAGAATATTGAGAGTATCATGGACAGCTAAGAAGAATAATGGAAACGTTCTGAAAGAGGTCAAAGCAAAAAGAGAGCTAATTTCCAATATTAAGAAGAAACAATCATCATTTTTTGGCCATGTAATGAGAAGAGAACAACTTGAATATATTGTAACAACTGGATAATAAACAACTGCTTGCACAGAACAGAGACAGATGGCGAGATTTGATAAAATATCTTTAAAAGAAAACTGCTAGAACAAAAATTCATATAGGAGAAGGTGTATCTTGGTCTACGCCCTATGGGCCGGTTACGGCTCGAAAGGTCAATAGATAGATAGATAGAATGAGAAGATAACAGCTGGAATATATTGTAACAACTGGGAAAATTGAGGGACGAAGAGATAGAGGGAAGCAAAGAGAAAAGATACCAGACAGCTTAAGAGAATGGCTTGGCAGAAGGTCAACAATAGAAATGATAAATAACTGTCGTGATTGAAAGTTGTGGAGAGATATGATCACCTACGAAAGCAGGCCCGGTGATGATGATGATTGATGATGTTGTGCCTTAATTTGTGATTTCTGTACAGCCTCCAAACAAATTAGTGTAGGCTACTTAATACGTGCAAGTAATATTTGTCCCTATGGTTAACTTTCTGAAAATTCAAAAGAAAAAAGTATCTAGCCTTGTACCTGCAAAACTTTACTCGACCAGTCTTCCACTTGTATAATATAATTCGACCAATCATGTACATGCAATATATAAAGAAACAACAGATAAAATGATTTGGCCACGCAACACGGCAGAAAGATCAAAACATAACGAGCCCTCAATAAACGTTGCTAGTATACCAGACCCAAGGGTCGACCACGAAAAAGATGGATCGACGGAATACTAATAGCACTAGGAAACATAACAGCAGCCCAAGCAACAGAAGAGCAAATTATATCTGTCCTCGACGCTGAAAAGCAAATGAGGAAGGAAAGAAGAAGAAGAATGTTCATGTAATTTAATTCGACCAGTCTTCCGCCTGTATAATATAATTCGACCAGTCTTCCACTTGTATAATTAATTAGACCAGTCTTCCACCTGAATAATATAATTCGACCAGTCTTCCACCTGTATAATATAATTCGACCAGTCTTCCACCTGTATAATATAATTCGAACAGTCTTCCACCTGTATAATATAATTCGACCAGTCTTCCACCTGTATAATATAATTCGAACAGTCTTCCACCTGTATAATATAATTCGACCCGTCTTCCGCCTGTATAATATAATTCGAACAGTCTTCCACCTGTATAATATAATTCGACCAGTCTTCCACTTGTATAATATAATTCGACCAATCTTCCTCCTGTATAATATAATTCGACCAGTCTTCCACTTGTATATTTTAATTCGACCAGTCTTCCTCCTGTAAAATATAATTCGACCAGTCTTCCTCCTGTAAAGTATAATTCGACCAGTTTTCCACTTTTATAATATAATTCGACCAGTCTTCCGCCTGTATAACTTTCATCGACCAGTCTTGCAACTGTATAATTTAATTCCTGACAGTTGTTGACCTTCTAAGACTGTTTGGGATAGCAAGATCTGTCGCTCCTTGAAGTAGCTGTGGTTCAATGGAATCAACATTGACGTCTGAAATCTTCAAACAGGAGAGAAAGAGAAAAGACAACATATTACCAATTCGTGATATAAACTTAAATTATTTAAACTCGTGTCATCGTATTTTATTACTTAATTATTATTAATGTTATTAATCATTATGTTTGTGGACACGTTTTATTTCAGTTAACTTAAATAATTGTAATTAAATACAATCTAATTAATGTATCAGATAGTGACGAGTTTCTGCATTGTGTCACAACTCAGTAAATTACGAGAACCAACGTCCGTCGTTATTGGCACTTTCCGTAGCTTGTTTACTCGGTTAGTCAAATATGGTTTAGTAAACAGCGGGAGTGTCTGTCGCTGAAAAGTCGGAGTTGGTTGGGGCTGTTCAGAATATGAAGATATAAAAAGAGTGCATTAGGGTATTGTGTTTAAGTTTGGAATCCTGTCAACACAGTTTTGTTTTGAACAAATGATGATTACGAAGTCAATAGTACATTATCTCATATCTTTCTTTCTCTCGCTTCTCTCTGTCTTTGTGTCTCTCAATAAATAGAGTGTCTATTGCTCATTTCGAGATTTTAAGTTGAGAAAGAAAGGAAAGAAGAAAACATATAGGATAAGAGGAATTAATATCTACTTTCTGGTTTTGATCGGATATCAGTATGAACTTTAGTGTGTTTGTATGCGCTCATGTGCTCATATATATATATATAACCACGACACCTTTTCGGTATCAGTGAGAAAGAGAAAGAGAAAAAGATATATATATATATATATATATATATATATATATATATATATATATATGTATGTGTGATGATGAATAGATGAATATACCTTACTATTACAATAAGTATTTTCGTTTGTATAGGCGCAAGACTCAACAAGACTTGCTCTGAGAGCGATCAGTGGCTTATAGTTGACTGTTTGCGACATAATCAGCAACCACAATCAAAACCCTGCTCCGAATACCTTGGGGGGGAGGGGACCTCTCTACATACCAACTAGTCTGGCCACACAAATTAACATTAAAAAGAGATCACAATCTGCTACCCCAAAATATCGTACTAATGGCGGATGTATTGGGCCGAAAGGTCATGATATTGCAGATTGTTATGAACTACAACATAGACATCAAAGTAATGATAACACAGAAGTTTTAAATAATAAGTTTTAGAAGTTTTAAAACAATTAAAATGAAAAGAGAACTACTAAACACAATTAGAACAAGGCAAAGTTTGGGGCTTGTTAAAAGACACAACAGCCTAATAAAAGTAATATTGGAAGGGAAAATATAAGGTAAAAGAGGCAGAGGCAGACCAAGACTAACATGGACGAGTAACATCTAAAGATGGACAAGTCAACCTATGACAATCTGCACCATTAAAGCAAGAGACAGAGTGGAATGGCGCGCCATGGTAGCCAACATTCGATGCGGAGACGGTACTCATTGATGATGATAATTATGAAGATGATGATGACGAAAACACAACGTTATTAAAAATGTATGTTCAATATAAGAGAAACAGACACAGGTGCTTTATATTTAAATTCCTATGACTTGTCAACTGTCACTCGTGTCATCATGTTGTGACAGAGCTGCCTCATGATGATTTTTGTTTTTTTCTGTGCACGTACTTTCGTTATGGCTGAATTGATTCCAAGGTCACTCTATGTCCTGTTTATGTCGACAAATATAAATCAGACTTAGTCTTGCCGTATCTTGAGAATCTCCATAGACAGCCCATCGGCTAAGAATAAATATGTATCGTTCAATTAACTTACAAATGACAGTCGCCGTCTATCTCCAACTACATGGCGCGAAAAACAGCGTATTTCTGGATCTGAAATCCAGACTTAATTCCTTCCCAACAAACTGTTGACCTTTTTATAGATTTGAATTTGTTCTCAGTCCGTTACATCAATTTTCTGGCTGATGACGTATTGTTTGGGGCGAGAACAAGGATGTACGTTCGTGTTAATGTAGAAAATGGGGGAATATAGGGTCTGGCATAAACTGATACGAATTAGAAGAAATAATTGCATTAAAAACAATTCGAAATGTACAATTTAGAGTAGCTGAGATAGTTTTTTTTTAACATCTTATTCTTATTCTTCTTTTCACTTTCTCACTGTTACCGAAAAGGTGTCGTGGTTATATCATTTGTCATTCTTGCGCTGCCCGAACTGTCTGAATTAGTGATTTTCCTTTGTTGTTACATGTCTCTCTCACTGCATCTGTCCATCTTCTTCTGGGTCTTCCTCTTGGTCGTTTTCTATGCATTCTCGAGAAGAACGCCCTTGATGGTGATTGTTAAGGATTCATTCTGACCAGGTGGCCAAACCATTTAAGTTCTATATATTCTTGGCAGGGTTTAAAAACATCTTATTAACAGCTAAAAAAAAAACAAATGATAAATTGCATTATCATAACAACCTTATGTTAACAATATCAAACATGACCATTGAACAAATCATAGACACGGAAGATCACAACCAGAAAATGATGTACCTGAGAAAGATAAGCTCAGATATATCGAACATTCAATGTGAAAAAGGGGGTTATGATTTAAATTAATTAGGAACAATAATAACACTTTATAACAAATTATCTGCCATTGAGATATAGAACATCTTAGACTTTAAAGATAGTAAAAAAAAAAAAAGCAAATAAAAATTATTTCAAGCAACAGACGTTTCCAACTTACGCATGTGGTTTTTACAACAACAAAAAATCATGCCGTAAATACCGTAGTTTACTAAGAAAACAGAGTTACAAGAACATTTTGATCAAATATCATTGCAAAAGAAAGCTTATTCAGAAAGAAAGAAAGAATCATCATATTGTGGCCATGACATGAGAAGGTGAACAGCAGGTAATGATAAATTTAAAAATCGAGAGAAGATGAAAAGGAGAATTATTCAGAGAAAGGATGCAAGCCCGTTAAGAAAAGTGCATGGTAAAAAGTCATGAGTTGAACTGAGAAACACGGTAAAATGTAACAAGTATCATGAGCACTTAGGCCACTAAATATGACACTTTGTGATTATTGATGATGATGATGATGATGATGATGATGATGATGATGATGATAGGAAAGAACAAAAGTATGTGGTGTTTTAAATCTTTACATCGCAAAGCTGTCTATGTCACATTTGTGGGTTAAGTTTTTGGACCTCAGTAGCCGACTTGGGAAAACCACTCGACTGGGCTACCGACGTTCGGACAACCCGTGTTTCAGTCTCGATGGAAGTTGTGTGAATTGTACTCGTGGTTGCCACAAAAAAATACCCCGTGGTCGACCAAGCCGCTGGCAGAAATGGGTACCAGGGTAGTATTCTGGGAAGGTGAGGAATGCCGCCTCGCATCGTGAGTTTCGATGCTTGAAACGACACTATCCAGAAGTCTTCGAACACTTCAAAATAGGCGGCCGAGCAAATATGGTTGGAAACTCGTGTGCTAGGACGCCGAATCAAGTCTCGTACTTTATCTTTACTTGACCTTGGCATTAAGTTGAATAGACATATTCCGAATGTTATTACCTCCCTTAAGTGCTAGTTGCCTTTTTTGCACACAAAAAAAGGGGGGGGGGGGAGTGAGAGAAATTGCAAACAGATATTTTAAAAAAAGGAGTGGGGGTTTGCTGTGATTCTGATATCTAGGAACAGGAAGAATGAAGTGGAGAACAAAACTAAAGAAAAGTATGGCTAGAATTTGACGGTGTACGAAGACATCATAGAGCAGTACCGACATTGCGGCCCACAAAAGTAACAGACAGTCTTTACTCTAACGTCAAACAGAACAGAAAATTGAAGCCTTTAAAATGTGGATTTATAGAAGAATAGATAGAATTGGATGGAAACAAAAGATAACAAACGATGCAGTTTTAAAACAACTGAAAATAAAAAGAGAACTACTAAATACAATTAAGACAAGACAAATGAAATTTTTGGGGCATGTTAAAAGACACAACAGCCTACTGAAAGTAATATTGGAGGGAAAAATACAAGGTAAAAGAGGCAGAGGCAGACCAAGACTAACATGGACGAGTAACATCAAAGGATGTCAAAGTTAATTTATGACAGCCTGCACCATCAAAGCAAGAAACAGAGTAGAATGGCGATCCATGGTAGCCAACCTTCGTTGTAGAGAAGACACACGATGATGATGATGATGACTGTAACGTCGACAATGTTTTGCGTTAATTTCTAGGCCAGTTCTCTTATTTCCTTTATTCGTCACTTTTGTATGTACTTCCCACAACACTATTGCATAATCCGGTACAAATTTACATGATTGTGTCGAATAGGATTTGATAGTCAGGAAACCAAGAATATATTCTGAAAGTACGAAACCAGAGTAGCAAAAGGGGAATGAAATTTAGAAGTACAGGTTAGGGGACAGCTGAGAAGTGATATCGCTGGCACTGATCAATAATTAAAACTTGCCAGCAGCACGTGCTGCTTGAAACCTGGTTCTCGTGAATGCGTAGTGTGGCTGGGCTTCTCATTTTATTAAGACATGAGAACGATTTTGTAAATAAGGGAAGAGAGCGATAGAGGTAAAATGTGTTGAGGGATATTTACATGAGAATTGGTGGGTGGGAATCGGTGAATAACGTTGATTGCCTGCTTGCGTTCGCCCGATGACTAAAGGAGTATACCTCTTCCTCATCCGCCCTTAAAAGGACGTTAAGTGGGTGTGTCTGCGTTGTGTTGTGGTTTGCAGTATAGCTGTGATATTTGTTAATATCACATTTTTCATTCCTAGTGATTGTAAAATTCACATAACTGATATTTGCGTCTTTCTGCCCAACACATCCGACTTCAACATGACATTTTTTAGTACCGGGTTGTCTTCCCTTTTCTACCCCTACTCACTTTCCCAGACTAGACAGGTTAGTCTGTTACTAGAGGCACCGCGGAGAGGTGGAGCAGGGTCTGGATGACTCTAGCTCACCGATCCTGGCGCAAGCCATCAGCTGTGGGTCGCTGACAACAGCCAGCTCTGGTGCTGTGAGGCGCACCTTCGACTCCATAACGTTGATTGGTGTTTGAGATTTTTTTTTGGTTAGATTGTAATAAAGCTGAGAATGGAAATTAATCTCTCTCTCTCTCTCTCTCTCTCTCTCTCTCTCTCTCTCTCTCTCTCTCTCTCTGCGATCAGGACTCAGAGTAGGATTCCAGACACTCACATGAAGTCAGCTGTCAGGTTAAGTGTGTTGATCGCACCCACAGACAGAACATCACAATTAGAGTCTGCCAGATCCACTCTGATTGAGCACCCGTTAAAACGTTGCACTGTGTTCTGCGCCAGTGGCCCAGTGCATCAGATTTCAGCCAGCATTATATTCAGGTTTGCTTTCCTTTGATTGTCCCCAATCTTCCTGCAAGGCAGCAGATGTTCTTTTCTGTAGGGGAATTCTGCCCTTAGATGGTCGGCCCTTCCAGGTTTACGAGCACCATCTGCTCGATTCACTAGAGGTGACTAACACAGACATGTACACACAAAGATATGAGGTGTGACTAACACAGACATGCACACAGCGATACGAGGCATGACTAACACTGACATATATATATAAGATATATGATACATGACTGACATAAACATGCACATAAATATATGAGATATGGCTGACATAGACATGCACACACAAAGATATGACACATGACTAACATAAACATGCATCCAAAGATATGAGATGTGACATACACAGACATGCACCCACAAAGATATGAGATATGACTAACATAAACATGCACACAAATATATGAGATATCACTAATTATACCAGAAATTAATCTGAAGGTGTAAATAAATTAGATAGGTTGGTGGTATAAATATAGGAATTAATAAAACAACCATAGACTGTGATATTTTTGTGCGAAATTTAAAAAGGTGGACATGCTACCCCAATAGGGTAACAAAATTATCCGTAACGATTTAATTTATCAGAAACGCAGAAGAAACTACATTTTACACAGTGAACACTGAAAGCAAATTCATTCACTTACCTTAGAAGATCAGGCTATAGGTAACATCACTATCTCGGGAGCCTTATTAATAGACAAGGAAGCACAGGTGCAGATGAAATGAGAGTGAAGAGACAGGGCATTTTGTCTAGTGGTCTGGATGGTCTAGAATACAGCTAATAGACAAATAGGTCGCGAGTTCGAATCCTGTTAAGTCGGTGGGAATAGTTCTTGTTGACATCGTGGTTTGTCGTGTGGCATTACCTTCCCCCATTCTCTGGATATTAAGATCAGATACCTAACCATCTAGGATAGCGGCACAATTATAGGAGACTAGTGTTAAAGGAACTCTACGCACGTTAAAGAACTCGTGGCCGTTAAACATTGAAAAGAGTTGGGGAAAACTGGCCTGTTCTCGGGCACAATTGTTCAGCAAATACAAATCTATCAATAAAAAGTAAAGTACCCCTGTCACGCCAAGTGTCGTATAGGGATTTTGGTGTTAGTGACCATAAATGTTACAGACCTTCGGCACATGATTTTTGGGGTATTGTGGTCGGTATTACGCCCGTGCCGCTTTACTTTCCCAGAAAAAAATTCCGGTACCCATTTAAAAGGCTCGGTGGACCGGAAGCCTAAGTCGGTATGGGATTGAAAGACAAATACCTCTTGTCGCTTTGTAGTCCAGTTCACTAAGTACCCAGGGAGACACTGAGAAGAACATTGATGAGAGAGGCAAGAGCAGCAGGAATCGGCTCAATGAGATAGAACTGCTTGCACAGAACAGAGACAGATGGCGATCTTTATGCTAGAACAAAAACATATATGTGTCTACGGGCCGGTTACGGCTCGAAAGGTCAATAGATAGATAAGGAGCAGATTTCATGGTTTGTCGTAAATTAGCGACACAATGCATCCACGGCCACTTAACGTTCTTTTAAACCCGTCCAATAAATATCAGTAGTTTTCAAGGAAACAAAAAAAAAGAAGGAGCAGAAGAGAAGAAGATCGTGTCAGTACAAATGTTTGATCAATCTTATTTCAAGACTATTAGACAGATGTACTGTGCAGAGAACAAATCAGTTCACATATTAGCAAGGATATTCATAAAAGACAATTAAGTTTAATATAGCTGACTTCGAAAGTCAACTACACGCGAACTCTTAACTTGAAATCCAAGGAGAAAGAGATAGGAAAGACTTAGAAATACAGGAGAAGAAACCGTGCGGTCCAAAGATACTAATAGCTGGAGCTGGCTGATCGGGACAATATAAGGACAAGACAGACTAGAGAGCTCTTGTTAAAGGTCAATGGTCCAATTTAACAGGGGAGAAAATGAAAGAAAACAATTTTTGTATAGAGGTGAGAATGGAGATAGCTCTGTGTGAGAATACTGGTCGGTGTAGGCATAATGAATAAGGAAATTGATGTGGGAAAGTGAATATAATGATGGATGTGTGAATGAACGAAAAGAGTAACGTGGAGTATTTAATGTGAAACTTTGTACAAGTGTCATCATCATCAAGTACCGTGTCTACTGACGTAGGTGATCATGTCTCTCCACAATGTTCGATCTCGGCAGCTATTTATCATTTCTGTTGTTGACCTTCTGCCAAACCATTCTCTTAAGCTGTCTGTTATTTTTTCTCTTTGCTTCCCTCTATCTCTTCGTCCCTCAATTTTTCCAGTTGTTACAATATATTCCAGTTGTTCTCTTCTCATTACATGGCCAAAAAATGATGATTGTCTCTTCCCAACATTGGAAATTAGTTCCCTTTTTGCTTTGACCTCTTTCAGAACGTTTTCATTACTCTTCTTAGCTGTCCATGGTACTCTCAACATTCTTCTGTAAAACCACATCTCTACAGACTCCAGTGATTTTCTTGTCTATTGTCCTATTGTCCATGATTCACATCCATATGTTAAGACTGACTCTACATAACATTTAAGAACTCTTTTTCTTGTTTCTATTGTCAAAAATGGATAGCATAGTATCTTCCTCATTTTATGGAAAGCTGCTTTTGCCTGAGCCATTCTACACCTCACCTCTTTTGTACATCTTCCATCTGAGTTTAACAAATTTCCCAAATATTTAAATTCATTTACCTGTTTTAATATTGTTTCACTTGTCTTTATTTTGCACTGAGGTGATGTCTTTTTTTCTTTGTTGTTACAATTACCTCTGTCTTTTTTCTATTAAGGCTGGGTCCATTATTTTTGCTTTCCTTCACTACAGTGTACAGGTGTAGAGTTTTACAAATTGAATAAGTGTTGATGAAGTTAATTCGAAGATAATAGTGTCAATGGCGTTATGAAGATTACCTTTGGTAAGATATGAACATTAGGAACAACAGAAATACATCTACTAGACGTACAATCTTACATGTATCTGGGCAGTAATATACACAAAGAGGGAGGAACAGAGAATGATATCAAAATAAGAATATCAAAAGCAAGAGAAGCATTCGTTGCATTGGGAAACATTTGTAAATCCAAAGAAATTAGGTTAAGTACAAAAATTAAAATTTTCAGTTCCAATGTTAATTCAGTTCTATTATATGGTTGTGAAACATGGAGAACAAAAAAATGACAACCATAACGATACAGACTCTCATTAATAGATGCTTGTGCAGAATAAAAGGATGTAAATGGCAGGACAAAATCACTAACATAGAATTATGGAGAAGTGCCAGTTAAATACCAGTGGATAAATAGATACATCGAAGACGATGGCGTTGGATAGGACACACTTTGCGAAAGCCAACAGAGAGTATTACACAACTGACACTTTTTGAAATCCTCAAGGAAAAAGACAAAGAGGAAGACCAAGGAATTCTTGGAGAAGACAGATAGAAGCAGAGATGAAGATGATGGGGAGCACAATGAATGATCTTCAAAGATTGGCAAGAAACAGAACAGCCTAGAAAGTGTTTGTTGAAGATCTATGTTTCACAAGAAGTTGAAAGTTAGAAGAAGAAGTGTTAGTGAGATTAATGTGAAGATATTAGTGTCAATGACGTTATGAAGGTGCGGTTGGTACGATATGAACATACAAATAAAGTGGGTGAGATGGCAATTAATTTTAGTTAGGTGAGGTGAAAAGTCTTTGATTAAGGTAAGTAAAGTAAGAATGACGTTGACGGTAAGTAGGGTGGACATGACGTTGCCGGTAAGTAGGGTGGACATGAAGTATATGGTAAGTAAGGTGAACGTGAGATTTACGGGATGTTGAACATGAAATTGACGGAAAGTATGATGAACGTGAAAATGACTGTAAGTTGAACACGAAGTTCACGGTAAGTTGAAAATGAAGTTGGCGGTACGTTGAACATGTAGATGATGGTAAGTAAGGTGATCATGACGTTGATGATAAGTTGAAAATGAAGATGACGATAAGTTAAACATAAAGTTGACAGTAAGTAAGGTGATCATGAAGATGACGATAAATTAAACATAAAGTTGACAATAAGTAAGGTGATCATGAAGATGACGATAAGTTAAACATAAAGTTGACAGTAAGTAAGGTGATCATGAAGATGACAGTAACTTAAACATAAAGTTGACAGTAAGTAAGGTGATCATGAAAATGACGTTAAGTTAAACATAAAGTTGACAGTAAGTAAGGTGATCATGAAGATGACGGTAAGTTAAACATAAAGTTGACAGTAAGTAAGGTGATCATGAAGATGACAGTAACTTAAACATAAAGTTGACAGTAAGTAAGGTGATCATGAAGATGACGGGAAGTTAAACAACAAGTTGACAGTAAGTAAGGTGATCATGAAGATGACGGTAAGTTAAACATAAAGTTGACAGTAAGTAAGGTGATCATGAAGATGACAGTAACTTAAACATAAAGTTGACAGTAAGTAAGGTGATCATGAAGATGACGGTAAGTTAAACATAAAGTTGACAGTAAGTAAGGTGATCATGAAGATGACGATAAGTTAAACATAAAGTTGACAGTAAGTAAGGTGATCATGAAGATGACGGTAAGTTAAACATAAAGTTGACAGTAAGTAAGGTGATCATGAAGATGACGGGAAGTTAAACAACAAGTTGACAGTAAGTAAGGTGATCATGAAGATGACGATAAGTTAAACATGAAGATGACGGTAAGTTAAACATAAAGTTGACAGTAAGTAAGGTGATCATGAAGATGACGGGAAGTTAAACAACAAGTTGACAGTAAGTAAGGTGATCATGAAGATGACGATAAGTTAAACATAAAGTTGACAGTAAGTAAGGTGATCAGGAAGATGACGGGAAGTTAAACAACAAGTTGACAGTAAGTAAGGTGATCATGAAGATGACGGTAACTTAAACATAAAGTTGACAGTAAGTAAGGTGATCATGAAGATGACGATAAATTAAACATAAAGTTGACAGTAAGTAAGGTGATCATGAAGATGACGATAAATTAAACAACAAGTTGACAGTAAGTAAGGTGATCATGAAGATGACTGTAAGTTAAACATAAAGTTGACAGTAAGTAAGGTGATCATAAAGATGACGATAAATTAAACATAAAGTTGACAGTAAGTAAGGTGATCATGAAGATGACGATAAATTAAACATAAAGTTGACAGTAAGTAAGGTGATCATAAAGATGACGATAAATTAAACATAAAGTTGACAGTAAGTAAGGTGATCATAAAGATGACGGTAAGTTAAACATAAAGTTGACAGTAAGTAAGGTGATCATAAAGATGACGATAAATTAAACATAAAGTTGACAGTAAGTAATGTGATCATAAAGATGACGATAAATTAAACATAAAGTTGACAGTAAGTAAGGTGATCATAAAGATGACGGTAAGTTAAACATAAAGTTGACAGTAAGTAAGGTGATCATGAAAGATGACGGTAAGTTAAACATAAAGTTGACAGTAAGTAAGGTGATCATAAAGATGACGATAAGTTAAACATAAAGTTGACAGTAAGTAAGGTGATCATGAAGATGACGGTAAGTTAAACATAAAGTTGACAGTAAGTAAGGTGATCATGAAGATGACGGTAAGTTAAACATAAAGTTGACAGTAAGTAAGGTGATCATGAAGATGACGGTAAGTTAAACATAAAGTTGACAGTAAGTAAGGTGATCATGAAGATGACGTAAGTTAAACATAAAGTTGACAGTAAGTAAGGTGATCATGAAGATGACGGTAAGTTAAACATAAAGTTGACAGTAAGTAAGGTGATCATGAAGATGACGATAAACATAAACATAATCTTGCATACTTGCTTTTATGGGCCAAACTTTCATCCTCTGGCTGTTTAGGGAGATGCCTGTATTTCTTTAATGTTCCCAATCTTGCCTAGCTGTATCAGGGCGATCAGGATGTGATATCAGCTGAAGATGAATAGACTACTGTTTACGTGAGTTATCTTTCCTAAAACTCTAGTATATAGAAAGTTTTTGTTTGCTTCAGAGTCGGCAATATCAATGAAGAGAACCCAATGTGCATATTTTGCATTGTTCTCAAATCGTTACCGAATATCAATCACTATTATCATTTCGCTTACTGTGATGAAATGGCAAAAACAATTTTAATCACATGAGAAATGTACAAACTTCAAAGCAAATAACATCAGAGCTAAAGCTACGAAAAGCAAAAATGTTCATCTACTCAATACTCCTATATGGTGCAGAAACTGACATTAAATAAGAAAGCAGAGGAGAAAATAAAAGATTTTCAAATATGGATTTATAGAAAAATGGGGAGAATTGGGTTGAAGGAAAAGAAGACTATCAACGAAGTTCTGAAGATGACAAAAGAAGTACTTAACACAAATCAAACAAGCCAACTGATATTTTTGAGGAAACGTGAAGAGACACAACGCCTTATTAAAAGTCATCTTGGGAGGAAAAGAACAAGGTAGCCGAGGCAGAGGCAAACCAAGACTAAAATGAATTCATAACATGAATAGACAGGTGAACCTAAGGCAACGTGCACTATCAAAACAAGAGTCAGAGTAAAATGGATCGCCATGGTAGCCAATCTGCGATATAGAGACGGACACGATGAATGAATGATGAAATAATTGCTGTCAATCAAATCCTTTAGAAAATTGGTACAACTTTGAAATCGTTATCAATACATTTAGGTAGGAATGTGCGATTCTAAGGGAAGTTACGAATAGAAACTTTGTCTTTACACAGGAAACATAAAACATAAGAAACGCACATATTAAACAGCTCCGCTCTTTATAGTCAAAACCCTGGCCTGCCATAAATGTAGTATAGGACAATAAAGGGATTGTTTGGTCGTGTCACAAATATTATGGTCGGTCATTCAAACAAATGTTATAACCAATTATTATGTTTCCTTTGTCGATCGTAACTTTATTTCTATCTCTTTTTTATATAACGAAATTAGAGACATCGTTCTTTATCTACAACTCCATAGTGTGCGATATTTAGCTAATTGAAAAATCTAAGCCTTTTTAAGCCAGTGGTTTCCATATTTACTCGGATTCTATTAACTTCTTTATAGATAGATGACAGGAATATATAACAGAACTATTTCTTGATCAAAGGGACAAGAAACCAGTTATAAAATGTACATCAGGCTATAATATCTTAAAATCTTAGGTGGAAAAAGCTATAAAAACAATGAAAAAGGGAAAAGCAGCATTGACCTGACAGTATACAGATAGAGATGATACAGGCACTAGAAGATTTTGGCATTGAGGTGATAACAGACATATGCAACGACATATACCATACAGGATACATACCAAATGAGCTAAAAAACATCAACTTTCATTGCATTGCCTAAACAAAATGGTGCAGTTTATTGCAGTGACTTTAGAACAAAAAGCCTAATGAGCCGTGTTACAAATATCTTGCTAAAAGTTATACAAGGAAGGATTCAGCATAAAATCAATACTGAATTAGATGAGCAGCTATTTGGATTTAGGAAAAATAGCGGGACAAAAGAAGCCATATTCTGCATGAGAACATTACTCGAAAAGTACACAGAAGTTGTTATAGTATATTTATTATCTTGATGTTATTGACTTGTTGGTATTATCTTTGTACTTCTAGACAACACATCACATTGATTTAGTTGACCAACACAACAGGTAAATTCTTGACAGACTCTTTTTCTCTCGTTATAAAAATCATAATCAGTTTATTGATTTCTCTATTATCAATGTTGGCCCATGATCGTGCACATATCTTAAATTAACATTCGTTAATTCAGGACACTCTAGAGACTATCGTCGGTGTCTATTTGAATGTCCGTAAGTGCATAGCTTCATACACCATTATTTATTTGTCTACTTACGAACTTGGAAGAATATATTGAAGCACAATTCTATGAATCTTTTAAAAACGCTTTCACAGTTTAAGTTCATAATATTCTCTATCAACTCTCTATCAATAATAACTTCTAAACTGACTTGAACTACAACTTGGAGATTCCAACTTCCAAACTAACTGTCTTCACTTTCTAATCTTAACTTTCTAACTGTTCTGACTATTCTAACAGTCTAATAACTAACTCGAACTGTTGACTTTCTACTCTTAACTAATTCATCTCTGTCTGTAACCTGCTCTATCTATCCTTAACTTCTGTTGTTTTGAAGTTTTTTTTATACTCCAACCACTCTCTATGTCTGAAAATCAGTAACCAATCAAAATCGCTGCTAATTGACAATTTGCGCTCTTCTGGTCACTTGAGTTGGTCGCTGCTCGCCATTCTGTGACCGACACCTGAACTATCTCCTTGTTTGATGAAAACAGCTTGTTTTCGTGACTTCAATAACCTATTAAATAATTATTACTTCACGACTCTGACCTTTTCTGGTAACTGTTTACTAGACAGTAAAGTCATGAGGTCAATGTATGCGCGTATTGTTATGCGCTATGGTCACTTCCACAACAACCTGTTGTTGTTGAGGTGTCCTTGTTATGTCTGAGGACCCTACCCCTATGTGAACTTCTATTTCTATTAATTTCCACAACCTGCTGCATGGAAAATTCCATGGACCTAACTATTATGTGTCGTCCAACAATTCTGGACATTACCTCCTTCCTACCTCGGTGTGTCTACCAGCCACTATAAACCTACTCCTTCAACTTTGCCTCTACAACTTGTTATTATGGAAAATTTCCATTCCCCAACTTATGTCCTAACCACTGCTGGTCGCTACCATATTTGTTACAGCTATTATCTATTGAGAAGCGGGTACCAACTAAGTTACCTGCCTTCATGCTTCCATTATCTCACTATATTACAGAAGTAAACAAACCAATATATGCCTGCTTCATAGACTACACCAAAGCTTTTGATAGAGTACACCACAAACAACTTATAAAATACCTAAAAGAGATGCATCTAGATGACATGGACATACGACTAATATGTAATCTATACTGGGAGCAAACAGCAATAATAAAATATAACAAAGAGAACTCTACACCCATTGATATAAAAAGAGGAGTAAGTCAAGGATGCATCCTATCACCAAGCTTGTTCAATCTATACAGTGAGCAAATTTTTCAAAACATAGAGATGCCAGGCCTACAAATTAATGGAAAGATTATCAATAACCTAAGATATGCTGACGGTACTGTAATACTAGCAGAAAATTCTAAAGATCTACAAGAATTACTTAATGAAATAAACATGACAAGCAAAAAATATGGACTAGATATGAATATCAAAAAGACTAATACTATGATCATAAACAAAGAAAATACTCAAAACCCACAAGTGGATATCAAAATTGAAGGAATGGACCTGGAGACAGTTCAGAATTACAACTACCTTGGACAAACTATAACCAGTGATGGAAAATGTACAACTGAAATAAAGAAATTAATAGGAATGGCAAAAAGTAATTTTAATGTCACGCAGACCATCATCATCATCATCAAGTAGCGGGCCTAGTAGCGTAGGTGATCATGTCTCTCCACAACTTTCGATCTCGGCAGCTATTTATCATTTCTGTTGTTGACCTTCTGCCAAGCCATTCTCTTAAGCTGTCTGTTATTTTTTTCTCTTTGCTTCCCTCTATCTCTTCGTCCCTCAATTTTTCCAGTTGTTACAATATATTCAAGTTGTTCTCTTCTCATTACATGGCCAAAAAATGATGATTGTCTCTTCCTAACATTGGAAATTAGCTCTCTTTTTGCTTTGACCTCTCTCAGAACCTCTTCATTACTCTTCTTAGCTGTACATGGTATTCTCAACATTCTTCTGTAAAACCACATTTCTACAGACTCCAGTGATTTTCTTGTCTGTTGTCCTATTGTCCATGACTCGCATCCATATGTTAAGACTGGCTCTACGTAACATTTAAGAACTCTTTTTCTTGTTTCTATTGTCAAAAATGGATTGCATAGTATTTTCCTATTTTTTGGAAAGCTACTTTTGCCTGAGCCATTCTGCATCTCACCTCTTTTGTACATCTTCCATCTGAGGTTAACAAAGTTCTCAAATATTTAAATTCATTTACCTGTTTTAATATTGTTCCACTTGTCTTTATTTTGCACTGAGGTGATGTCTTTTTCTTTGTTGTTACCATTACCTCTGTCTTTTTGCCATTAAGGCTGAGTCCTTTATTTTTGCTTTCCTTCACTATAATGTCCAACATTTCTTGTAACTCATTTTCACTCTTAGCGATTAATACTGTATCATCAGCATACCTTAGATTATTTATATTATGACCTCCAATTGTTATTCCAGGCATGCCCCTTATGGATCTTAAAATAATCTCGCTATAAATATTAAACAAATCTGGTGACAGCACACAAATCTTTATTTTGCTTACAGTAGCTTGATGACGATCGGGTATCACCTGTAGCACATGATATCCCCTACCGAACGAGGGTTTTCCATGGGAACCCCCCTTAACGTTGTTGTCGTTATATCTAATGTTGTGGCGATTCATGATTACACAAAGAAATTTCGACGGTGGTTTTCTGTTGCCTTCCGTCGGTTTGTTTACGGTTGACTCCGCTAGCCTTCGACTAAAAAGTCTCACCCACAAGGCAGTGGGGTTGTTTTACTTCAGGGTACCCTCCCTTAGCCTTTTACTCTCCCTAGCTTACCTGCAAGGCAGCAGGGCAGCCACAGGTTGTACTGTTTACTGCATACAGTAGTAGGTAAAATTACCCGACCTGACAGTCAGATATGAAGAACATACTAACATCAAAACAAATAACACCAGGGCTAAAACTAAGAATAGCAAAATGTTACATCTTCTCAATATTCCTATATGGTGCAGAAACATGGACATAAGACAAGAAAACAGAACAGAGAATTGAACCCTTTGAAATGTGGATATATAGAAGAGTAGGTAGAATTGGATGGAGGGAAAAGAAAACAAACGATGAAGTCTTAAACAACTAAAAATAAAAAGAGAACTACTAAGCACAATTCAAACAAGACAAATGCGATTTTTGGGCCATGTTAAAAGACACAATAGCCTACTAAAAGTAATCTTGGAGGGGAAAATACAAGGTAAAAGAGGCAGAGGCAGAGGCAGACTAAGACTAACATGGACGAGTAACATCAAAAGATGGACAAATCAGCCTATGACAACCTGCACCATCGAAGCAAGAGACAGAGCAGAATGGCGCTCCATGGTAGCCAACCTTCGTTGCGGAGATGGCACTCGATGATGATGAGTTTCCATACAGAAAAATGAAGAGAATACAGATCAAGTAGGCTTGAAGATGTGTTAAATAGGTTATGGCAGTGTTTGTCACATCTAATGAGGAAGTGTTCGATGTTTCTTGTTCTTTTCTCTTCTCTTAACAGTTACTGCTATTTGTTATCCAGTAAAGGTGAGCTACACCCATTGAGTGGTAGTTGTGGTGTAGCAAGCAGTTAGTATTATATTTGTGTCTGTCGGTCCAACACATCCAACTTTAGGATGCAGTTTTTTATGCCTTCCCTCTCGGATTATTATTCTCTCTATTAGCTTTGTTAGACTTATGGTTTAACATGCCACGAGGTAGTGGAGTAGATTCTTGGTCAGATTCTGTTCGCTGATCTTGACGTAGAACAATCAGCTATGAGTGGCAATTTGATATTTTGACATTGAGCATGCAGTGACAGTTTTTGCGATATCTAATAACGCTTTTGATATTTCTAGTGATGGTCGTGTTTTATGTATCGCAGATAATCGGTAGATATGAGCAGGCCAACACCTTGAGATTTAGAAAAGGTCAATGCAGACTCAGATCATACCAACACAAGTGGGACTCGGTGGCACTGCAACATGCATTTGTGGAACACTTACAAATTCCAGAGCACATCCTAAATGGGTCGTTTCGCTTTCAACACAATAAGAACAAAAATATGGCCCACTAAAGCACCCCTGTACAACAAACTATGGCGAACCAGTGGTTAGCAAAGACCACAAACGTTTTTGTGGCCCATTTTGATTTAGCGGTTTAAATATGAGGGCTGTTGAAAAGGAAATGCTCGGCATCGGTTTCGCTGGGCTCAAAGAATAAAAGTATCGGAAAGCGGAGATACAGAGCTTCTTGATCGGCCGCGCAGTGGACGGCCTGCCACCGCCACCAATCCAGAGATGTTGAAAGCGTTGAGGCCATTATTCTTGCTGATAGGTGCATCATTACTCAACAAGTGACCTTAAAGTTGTCAGTCAGCATTGGTAGTGCAAATGCAATTATAAAACTCTCGGATACTCCAATGTTTGTGCAACATGGGTTCCACGAAATCTCACAAATGAGCATCGATTGCAAAGAAGAGCAATTTCTTCTGAACTGTTAGAGCGTTTCAATGCTGATGGAGAGAACTTTTTGGCTAAGAGTGTTACAGGTGACGAAACTTGGGCACTTCATTTTGAACCTGAGACAAAATGACAGCCAATGGAGTGGCCTCATCACAACGAAATAAGAAATTCAAGACATCTCCTTCAGCTGAAAAGGTCATGGTCACTGTCATTTTGGGACATTGAAGGTGTGATTCTTGTGGATGTTATGCCAAGAGGAGAGACAATCAATTCGCAAGCGTACATTAAAATATTGAAGAAAAAAAAACTCAACGTTTTCTCAGACTTCGACCGCACAAGAATCCAGCAGACCTGCTTCTCCTTCACGACAATGCCGTCCACGCACAAACAACACAGGAAGCAATCACCATTTTGGGTTGGACTATACTCTTCCATCTGTGATTTCTATTTCTTTGGTTCACTTAAAGATGCCCATGTGGAACAAGGTTTGAAGATGATGAAGGAGTGATTCATGCGGCGAAGAAATTGCTACACGATCAAGACAAAGATTTGTACAGGCCAGGAATACATACACTTGTTGCGCGCTGGCGTAAAGCTGTACAAGTGGATGAGCATTATGTTGAATAATACCGAATTTTACGCGACATATCCATATGCTGTGTAAAAATATATCATACTTTTGGAATGTAGCGATTCCCCAGAAACCCGATCGATGTTTTGATCGATTTGGGCTCTCTGACGCATGTTTCTGTGTTGAAATCAAAGTGATGTTCTACTTAGCAAATCTGCGCTGTCGAGTACACAAAGCAATGTTCCTTTTTGACAAGTCAAGTATTGTTTGTGGAAGCGACCTTCACCATCTAGTGTTGACATGCGGTTTACGTCACATTGAGTGCTGTTCAATGGCCGACGTTGGTATTATTTGACGCAAGTTATTCATATGCTGAAACACATTTAATGTGGACTGCTCCGTCAAGTCGACCGATGATTTTCCTCTTTGGGGAATTTGCACCGAGTTCGTTGTACGCTAACCGTACGGTCTGTTGTTTGATGTGTGACGGGGATAATTCGACGACTAGCTGTGTGTTTATATGTTCGGTTGCAGTCAAGAACGATATCCTAACATCGTCAAGCGCTATACATTTTTTGTTCTCAATATGACGATCATCATTTTCGGGAGGACGTGAAATTCCGGTATATGGTGGATAAGCGGCAGGAACCATTGAAGGCTATGTCTGAAAAGTGTTCCTTGTTACAATTTCTTCATATTCCAAGTCCGGCTTGTTGCAGGAGCTACTGAGTTAAGTGCTATGTGCACACCGTGAGCTGCGTGTCTCATCTGTTTTGATCATGCTTCGATATTCCAGTTGTTTACGATGAATGATGATATCGTATGACAGGGACAGTTGGCTGTGATCACTTTCTGCGCGGTTTCGCCTTACGTCTTTTGGCGTGTGCTGAGACTGCTAAGATGGGGACTACAGTTACCTTTCTTTGTTTGGGAGATGAATTAGTAATTCGGATGATTCCACTGGCACGGTCGGTTGAGCAATTATGGATCTTAATTCGTTTGCAGTGATACCGAGGCCTTCCATATTCAATAACCGATCGATGTGGTGCTTTCCGAATGCACTAAGTACATCACTGTGTTATTATACCTAATGACGGTGTTGTTATACCTAATGATGATATTGTTATACCTAATGACGGTGTTGTAATACTTAATGACGGTGTTGTTATACCTAATGACGATGTTGTTATTTCTAATGACATTGGATTCTTCTTCTTCTACCTTTTAGCTCCCAGTGGAGCATAGGTCTTCAACAAACACTTTCCAAGTCGTTCTGTTTTTTGCAATTCTTTTAAGATCATTCCATGTCTTCCCCATCATCTTCATCTCTGCTTCAATCTGTCTTCTCCAAGAATTCCTTGGTCTTCCTCTTTGTCTTTTCCCCTGGGGATTCCAAAAAAGGGCCTGTTGTGTAATACTCTCAGTTGGTTTCCGTAGTGTGTGTCCTATCCATCGCCATCGTCTTCGCTGTATTTCTTTATCCACTGGTATTTGACCGGTACATTTCCATAATTCCACGTTTGTGACTTTGTCCTGCCATTTCCATCCCTTTATTCTGCGCAAGCATCCATTAATGAAAGTCTGTACCTTCGTGATTGTCAATTTTGTTATTCTCCATGTTTCACAGCCATATAATAGAACCGACTTAACATTGGAGTTGAAAATTTGTATTTTTGTATTTAGCCTAATTTCTTTGGATTTCCATATGTTTCCCAGTGCAATGAAAGCTCCTCTTGCTTTTGATATCCTTATTTTGGTATCGTTTTCTGTTCCTCTCTCTTTATCTATATTACTGCCCAGATATATATAAGATTGTACGTCTAGTAGAGGTATTTCTCCTAGTTTTATTTGGTTATTGCCAACTGCATTAATTCTCATAATGTTGGTCTTATCTCTATTAATCTTTAGTCCTAGCTGTTGTGATCTCTCATCTAATATACTCATTTTATCTTGCATCTGTTGGTGGCTGTGTGATAGGAGAGCTATGTCATCAGCAAAGTCTAAATCATCAAGTTGTTTGGTCAGTGACCACTGGATCCCATTTCTGTTGTTTTGAGTTATTTTCATAATCCAATCTATGGCCAGTAGAAAGAGAAATGGAGACAGAAGGCATCCTTGCCTTACTCCTGTTCTTATTTCAAATGCTTCTGTAAGCTGTCCTTCATGCACCACACTACATTTGTTCCTTCATACATTGTTTTTATCAGGTTAATAAACTTTATGGGGATTCCATAATGACTCAGCAACTTCCAAAGCATTCTTCTGTCTAAACTATCAAATGCCTTTTCGTAATCTATGAATCCAATATAAAGTGGGGATTTTAGTTCTAAACTTTGTTCAACTATTATACGTAGAGTAGTTATTTGATCAGCACATGATCTGATCTTCCTAAAACCTGCTTGTTCATCTCTCAAGTGTTTCTCTATAGCCTCTTTTAGTCTCTCCAGAATGATTCTGCCTAATATTTTTCCTGGCACTGATAGTAGCATAATTCCCCTATAATTTGTGCACTCCTGTAAACTTCCTTTCTTTGGTAGTTTGATCATATAACCTTCTCTCCAGTCTTTAGGTATTTCTTCCCTCTCCCAAATTTTATCCAATAGATTATGTAACATCTTGGTAGAGGTGATAATATCTGCTTTGATGGCTTCCGAAGGAATTTCATCTGGTCCTGTGGCTTTACCATCTTTTAACAGTTTGATGGCTTTCATTATTTCTTCTTTGCTTGGTTTTCCGCAGTTAACGTGTAATTCTTCTTCTGCTGGTAGTATATCTGGAGGATTATTTGAGCCAGGTCTGTTCAAAAGTTCTTCAAAGTGCTCCTTCCATCTCTCCATTTGTTCCTTTATATTACTAAGCAGATTTCCTTTCTTATCTTTGATAAAGGCGTTGATCTGTTTGTATTTTCCACCTAATTTCTTTGTGCTGTTGTACAGTTCTTTCATATTCCCTTTATTTGCTGCTTCTTCTGCCTCTTTAGCTAATTCATCTATATATTTCCTCTTATCCCTTTTAATGCATCTTCTCACTTCTTTATTCACCTCTGTGTAAGCTTCCTGTGTCTTGGCTTTATTACTTCTTGTTTTGCTTTTATTTATGTCTGCTTTCTTGTTCTTTCTTTCTTTAATTTTATCCAGGGTCTCTGCTGTCATCCATGCCTTATTCTGGCGTTCTCTTTTCCCCAGTGTTTCTTCGCATGTCTCTTTCCATATATTTTTTACCTGTTTCCAATGATCTTCTGTATTTATAGTATTTTCTAGTTGTAGGAGGACTTGGTATTTGTTTGATATTGTGACTGCGAATTTATCTTTAATTCCTTGTTCTTTAAGAAACCCTACATTGAAATACGTTCTGCCCTTATTCGTTGTAGTATACCTTTTTAATTTAATTTTAAGTTTGGCTAACAGAAGATGATGATCAGAAGCTATATCTGCCCCTCTATATACTTTTACATCCTGTAAGGATGACTTAAACTTATTATTAATACATATGTGATCAATTTGATTTTCCGTTCTATGATCTGGTGACACCCATGTAGCTTTGTGTATTCTTTTATGTTGGAATATTGTTCCTCCTAGGCTCATTTGATTAAGGGCGCAGAAATTCACAAATATCTCTCCATTCTCGTTTATATCTCCAAGTCCATGTTTTCCCATAATCTCTTCAAAGCCTCTGTTGTCTGATCCTACCTTAGCATTTAGGTCTCCCATCAAGATTATAATATCCTTGGCTCGTCTTGCATCCATCTGGCATTGTAGCTGTTTATAAAAATCATCTTTAACTGAGTCATCTTTATCGTTGGTTGGTGCATAGCATTGTATAATGTGTAATTTTATTTTGTTTTTGGTTGTTCTAAATGTTGCTCTCACCAGTCTTGGTCCCACTGACATTGGATTGCCGGTCATTATTTCGGATAAGCGGCAAGAACCATCGTGGCTCAGTCGGAAGAGTGTTCCTTGTTGTAGTTTCCTCATATTCCAAGTCCGGCTTGCTGCCGGAGCTACTGAACTGGTGCTCTATGCACACCGTGAACTGTGTTTTTCAACTGAATCGTGTTTCGATATTCCGATTGCTTAAGATGAATGATTATATCGTATGAAGAAGGACAGTTAAGCTGAGGTCACTTACGGTGCCGCTTGGCCTTATGTCTTTTGGCGTGTGCTGTGGCTGCTATGATGAGGACTGCAGCTGCCTTTCTTTGTTTGGATCCTTCAATGAGATGAGTTTTATTTCGGATGATTCCACTGGCACCGGTGGTTAAACAATTTACCATCACCATCATTCAGTGCCTTCTCCGCATAGAAGGTTGGTTACCATGGAGCGCCATTCCACTCTGTCTCTTGCTTTGGTGGTGAAGATTGTTATAGGTTGACTTGTCCATCTTTTGATGTTACTCGTCCATGTTAGTCTTGGTCTGCCTCTGCCACTTTTACCTTGTATTTTCCTTTCCAATATTATTTTTATTAGGCTGCTGTGTCTTTTAACATGTCCCAAAAATGTCATTTGTCTTGTTCTAATTGTGTTTAGTAGTTCTCTTTTCATTTTTAGTTGTTTTAAAACTTCATCACGGCGTTGTTATTCCTAATGACGGTGTTGTTTCATTCTCATGACATTGGAATACCTGTAAATATGGCGCATAAGCGATTTAACAATTAAGTTTAACAATTATGGGTTTTAATTCGTTTAGATTGAAAGCTTCAACTAACTTAAACCATAACCAATGACGGCGTTGTTACATCTTGTGATGTTTTTGCTGTATATATAATAACGGCATTGTTTCATCTGTATGATTTTTTTGTCTAATATGTAGTTTCGAAATGGACAAAGAAGGCATTTTATGATCATCACTAGTTACTGTTATAAGATAAATTGTTTTGCAGTGTCTGCAGCCTTATGTTGGTTAATGATTTCCTTAAAGTAAAAGTAAAAGTAAAGTACCCCCGTCACGCCAAGTGGCGTATAGGGAATATGGTGTTAGTGACCCTATATTTTACAGACCTTCAGCACACGATTTTTGGGGTAATGTGGTCGGTATTACGCCCGTGCTGCTTTACTTTCCCAGAAAAAAATCCGGTACCCATTTAAGGCTGGGTGAACCCGAAAGCCGTCGGTGGGATCGAACTCTACCCCTTGTCCTTTGTAGACCAGTTCACTAACCACTGAGCTATCGCGGCTCCCAAAGCGAACATATGATGCTCTATATTTCCTGGATGAGTCTGTCCTGTTTCAGGCTTGATATCGCTGGTATGACTGAATTTGCATCGCTGAGGATGACAATGTTTTTTGAGTATGGACCTCTTTATTTCCTTTAACTTCTACATATTTCCATCTTGTTGTATAATAATTAATATAAAAAATAAAACTTCTACATATTTCCATCTTGTTGTATAATAATTAATATAAAAAATAAAACTTCTACATATTTCCATCTTGTTGTATAATAATTAATATAAAAAATAAAACTTCTACATATTTCCATCTTGTTGTATAATAATTAATATAAAAAATAAAACTTCTACATATTTCCATTTTGTTGTATAATAATTAATATAAAAAATAAAACTTCTACATATTTCCATCTTGTTGTATAATAATTAATATAAAAAATAAAACTTCTTCATATTTCCATCTTGTTGTATAATAATTAATATAAAAAATAAAACTTCTACATATTTCCATCTTGTTGTATAATAATTAATATAAAAAATAAAACTTCTACATATTTCCATCTTGTTGTATAATAATTAATATAAAAAATAAAACTTCTACATATTTCCATCTTGTTGTATAATAATTAATATAAAAAATAAAACTTCTACATATTTCCATCTTGTTGTATAATAATTAATATAAAAAATAAAACTTCTACATATTTCCATCTTGTTGTATAATAATTAATATAAAAAATAAAACTTCTACATATTTCCATCTTGTTGTATAATAATTAATATAAAAAATAAAACTTCTACATATTTCCATCTTGTTGTATAATAATTAATATAAAAAATAAAACTTCTACATATTTCCATCTTGTTGTATAATAATTAATATAAAAAATAAAACTTCTACATATTTCCATCTTGTTGTATAATAATTAATATAAAAAATAAAACTTCTACATATTTCCATCTTGTTGTATAATAATTAATATAAAAAATAAAACTTCTACATATTTCCATCTTGTTGTATAATAATTAATATAAAAAATAAAACTTCTACATATTTCCATCTTGTTGTATAATAATTAATATAAAAAATAAAACTTCTACATATTTCCATCTTGTTGTATAATAATTAATATAAAAAATAAAACTTCTACATATTTCCATCTTGTTGTATAATAATTAATATAAAAAATAAAACTTCTACATATTTCCATCTTGTTGTATAATAATTAATATAAAAAATAAAACTTCTACATATTTCCATCTTGTTGTATAATAATTAATATAAAAAATAAAACTTCTACATATTTCCATCTTGTTGTATAATAATTAATATAAAAAATAAAACTTCTACATATTTCCATCTTGTTGTATAATAATTAATATAAAAAATAAAACTTCTACATATTTCCATCTTGTTGTATAATAATTAATATAAAAAATAAAACTTCTACATATTTCCATCTTGTTGTATAATAATTAATATAAAAAATAAAAGTGATAATACGAAGAAGCTGAATGATGAGGATATGATAGAGATGAAGAGGAACAAAGCAGAGTAGGAGAAGAGGAGCATATTTTTGCCATCAGTTGTTGCAGTTCTCTGTTCCGTATTTTTATTTTCTGCTCTCCTATGACTTCAGTCTTTCCTTCGACTTCAGTCTTTCCTGTTGTGCAGATTTGTACCTTTAACTTTCTTTTGCCTCGAGAATTTTTGGTGTACTTAAAATAGCACTGCCAATGGGCTTACCGGGTACACCCGTCTTGTATAATGAACCTTGTTATATTATTCCAGAAAAAGGACAATTTCAGTGTTTAACAAATAAACTTAACATAAAGTAAAAAAGCAGAAATAAAGATTATCTCTCCCTCTTTATGACGTCTTCGTGTTAATGTTCTTAATTTGTCCAGAACCATCTAACCATATGAGTGATATGGTCATTAATTGGTACGGTACACATTTCTAGATGTTTGTTGAACACTGAAGCCGTGTCGATTGGACACAAATTAGCCATTGTTATGCGTTGAGTCTGGTCGTCAGACCATTTCGTCATCGCTGCCTCACATAAACAAAATAAGCATCATTTGTTTGCTCATGAAAATAATTTCACGTCTCCAATAGGAGCGTTTCTCGCAAGATTTAAATTTGTGTCCAATTATTTTTGCACTCCTGCAATATATTTATGTTTTTTTTTCCAAACGTGAAGTTAGACAATAATGTTGTTTCGTGTAATATTTCCTCATTTCCATTTTTTAAATATCGTTCCATGCATGCATTGCATTCTCCTCATCAATCATATTATTATTCCCGCCATTGTTTGTCATATCTCTTTTACTCCTTCTGGAATACACAAAAAAATCTGGTATCATGCTGTAGGCTTGGGTTTTGTTTCGTCTATGAAATGTGGGCAATAATTCATCTACTTGTATGTATTATTCAGCTAACAAGTGTGTGGATCGCAACCAAAGAAAACGTTGGATATTTATCAAAACATTTTGTTTATGAAACTTTCTCTAGTGCCATTAGGGTTGCGTTTACCACACAGACTTGGCAGTGATGTCAACGTGGATTTGAAAATATCAGAAAAATGTAGATTCATTCCCATTCCAGCTTGACTCGTAATGTCGACTTCTAGCCCTCTCGAATAAAGGCAATAAACAGGAAGGCCCGAGTGCACGTTAAATAACCATTGTCAGTTTAAAGTCTTTAAGAGTAAACCATATGGCGGCTTCCAGGGTAAAATTATTAAGAAATTAAAATTATTCATGCCGAAAACGGCGTTCTCATCTACAACATATAACATCATGAGACATCCTTTACTGTTGCAAGATGATATCATAGATGAATAAACATATGACTACTTGTATGTATTATATCATCCATATCAAGTGCAAAGCTTTTCTCTCCACAACCTTCTATTTCTTCTATTATCTCAAAATCTTTATTCAAACATACAGAAAACTAAGATAATGTGCACCGACAAATCAAAAAGCCAACCAAAAGTCATTATCGACAATGAAGAACTTGAAATTATTATCTGCGATCTGTGTTAATGGATACTGCAAGAAGGAATAGCAATAGCAAAACAAAATTTAATTATATAATGAAGGACAGAGAGTGGATGGATTGCAAACAAAAAAGGAAAACTGTCAATATGAGACACAGATAGTATGAAAAGATGGCATGAGTATATAACATAAATATTTATTGAGTTATTGAGTTATTTGCGGGTCATCATCATTGCACTCCGAACATGTCCATAGGTGCTCAGATCCCCTCCTCAGCAATTCCCTCAGTGTCCAGCGACTGATGACTCCAGTTCTATGTTGGTTGATAAGTCTTCTTACACGGCCACTAAGTGTTTCTGGCTGTGCTCATCTTAACTCCCATTTCTATCATCCGAAGAAGTGACGTGGATCTGTGTTTGTCGAAGACCTGTGCTCTTCCCACATCTCGGAGGGCATTGATGATGTCCGCCCGATCCATTTGGTTGCCCGTCCTCAACGACAGCGCAGCTAGCCAACCTGTCCGCTCTTTCATTTCCCCGTACTCCCGCATGTCCAGTGACATAGACAAAGGTGACCTTACGTATTTTGGATTTCTGCAACGACTCTACCCAATATTTGTATGACGAAATGGAAAAGAAACCAATTATAAAATGTACGTCAAGCAATACAATTTTAAAATCTGAAGTGGAAAAAGCTATACAAACAATGAAAAAGGGGAAAGCTGCAGAACCTGACAACATACAGATAAAGATGTTAAAGGCACTAGATGTTTTTGGCACTGAGGTGATCAAAGACATATGCAACGACATATACCATACATGATACATATCAAATAAGCTAAAAACATAAACTTTCACTGCATTTGCCTAAAAAGAATGGCGTAGTTGAATGCAGTGATTTTAGAGCAATATGCCTATTGAGCAATGCAACAAAAATCTAGCAAAAAGTTATACAAGGAAGGATTCAGAATAAAATCAATACGAAATTAGAAGAATAACAATTTGGATTTAGGAAAAACAGTGGTACAAAAGAAGCCATAACAACAAACCAATATATGCCTGCTTCATAGACTACACCAAAGCTTTTGATAGAATATTCCATAAACAACATATAGACTGCCTAAAAGATATGCATCTAGATGACACAGGCATAGAACTCTAATGTAATTCATACTGGGAGCAAACAGCAATAACAAAATATAACAAAGAGAATTCTTCACCTATTGATATAAAAAGAGGAGTAAGACAAGGACGCATCCTATCACAAAACTTATTCAATCTATACACTGAGCAAATCTTTAAAAACATCACAGAGATGCCAGGCCTAACCAATAATGAAAAGATAATCAATAACTTAAGATATGCTGATGATAATCTATTACTAGCTGAAAATCCTAAAGATCTACAACAATTACTTAATGAAATAAACATGACAAGCAAAAAAATATGGATTAGATATGAATATCAAAAAAGGCTAAAACTATTATTATGAATAAGATAATAGCTAAAACTATGATTATGAATAAGATAATACTCAAAAACTACTAGTGGATATAAAAATTAAAGAAAAAGACCCGGAGACAGTTCAGAGACACAACTATTTTTGATATACTATAACCAGTGAAGGAAAATGTACAACTGAATTTTTTTTAAATTGGAAAGTCAAAAAATAATTTTAATGCAATAAAAATATACTAACATCAAAACAAATAGTACAACGGCTAAAACTATGAATAGCAAAATGGTATATGTTCTCAGCGTTCCTGTATGATGCAGAAACGTGGACATTACACAAGAAAACAGAATAGAAAATTGAATCCATTGAAATGTGGATTTATGGAGGAAAGAGAAAAATTGGATGGAAAGAAAAGAAAACAAACGATGAAGTCTCAAAAATAACTACAAATTAAAAGAACTACTAAACACAATTCATACAAGACAAATGAGATTTTTGGAGTATGTTAAACGACACAGCCTACTAAAAGTAATCTTGGAAGGGAAAATACAAGGTAAAAGAGGCAGACCAAAATTAACGTGGACAAGTAATATCAAAAGATGGACAAGTCAGCCTATCATGACCTGCACTATCAAAACAAGAGACTGGAATGGCTCTCCATGGTAGCCAACTTGGATGCGGAGACAATACTCATTGATGATGGTATGAAGGACAAATAGCATATAATATCATCGAGGCAGTAAAAGTATAACCACTGAGTATATGTTTCTTGCCGATAGCAAGTTGTGAATCATGCTCAATGTCAACAATGAAGACAACAAGTTCATTTCAAACTAAGTGAAACAGAAAAGGCCTAATTGTACTTTGGATAATGAAAAGTATAAAAGAATAAAATTAACATACATAACATTGAGAATAGCTGACGTATAAACAACATCGTACAGAGGAAATTAAAATCTGACTGCTGCGTCTAAAGACTCTGTGGTCTGGAAACAAATTGTTGGATTCCATGAAGACGAAACAGTGACAGACCAAGAAAAATATGGTTTCAATGAATTGAAGAGACGTTGATCTTAACAATAGAGGAAGTGAGAGATCTGGCTAGAGACAAAGATACCTTCATACAAGCAGTTGACGAGAGCAAAATTCCTCAAAGAGCACGTGAGTAGATCACTTGTTTATCAATTCTGCTCCTGACTTCCTACCAAACCATTTTCTTAAACTGCCAGGTACCCTGTATCTCCATGCCATTATATCTATTCTTTCCCACAGTTTTCTCTTGTCACAATATATTTCAGTAGCTTTTGGTCAGTTACAAGATAACACAAATGTTAAACGTCCCGCTTGTCCTGTTGTTAGTGAGAAACTTTTGCTTTGGTCTTTTCCTGAACACCCGTAATAATTCTTTTCAGATGTTCGTCATACTCCCAACACTCTTCCCTGTAAAATCATATTTTTGTTGCTCCAACGGTTTTCTTGCCTGTATTATAAGATGAATCAAGTTAATGTTTTTTTTAAGTTTTCCTTTGATTCTTCTTCTTTTCCCTTTTCTTCTTTCTTCTTTTTTCTTCTTCTTTCCTTCCTCATTTGCCTTTCAGCGTCGAGGGGAGATATAATTTGCGATATTTTACTCTTCTGTTGGCCTTTGTTGCTGTTAGGTTTCCTAGTGTTTCTAATATTAAATCAATCCATCTTTTTCGTGGTCGAACTTTTGAGCATAGTGTTCCCGCGCCGTTTATTAAAGGCTTTTTGTGCCGTTGCCCAAACATTTAATCTGTTGTTTCTGTATATATTCTATGGCGGTAATTATTCCTTGCTTTTTTTTCTCAGTTCTTCATTTCTGATCTTGTCTCTCATGCTGCTTTCTGTCATTCGTCTAAGAGTCTAACACATTTAATCTCGGTAGTGATTATTTTCCTTATTGTTCTTGAATTCCCTTGATTATTATCTCAAAATAGTATTTTCTTTTCAAAGCATCTTGACAAAAGCACTGTCTTTGAACTTTGACCCTGTTTCGGCACATTCGTGACGATTAAAATGTGACACCTGTAGTGCCGAGCTAAATAAACGGTCAACAACTTATCAAATCACATAGATACTCATGTGGTAAAGAACTGGAAAAAAAATCTCTAAATTCTCCTCATTTATATTCTAGAAACTGGACATATTTCCTCACACACAAGATGTAGGGAGTGTGCAGCAGACCGGCTATAAAGGAGTTATTGCTTTCGCATTTCATTGCAATGTCAGTGGCTGTATGCAGAGGGCCAATTTTTAGTTCCCTCGTCTCGTATAGACCTAACTGTTCTGCTGATGTACTTGCAAACTATTGTGCTTACAGCTAGCAAAACTGGTCAGTCTATCTATCTATCTATCCATCTATCAGTCCGTCCGTCCGTCCGTCCGTCCGTCCGTCCGTCCGTCCGTCTGTCTGTCCGTCTGTCTGTCTGTCTGTCTATCTATCTATCTATCTATCTATCTGTCTGTCTGTCTGTCTGTCTGTCTGTCTGTCTGTCCGTCCGTCCGTCCCTCTATCTATCTATCAATCAATCTATCTATCTATCTATCTATCTATCTATCTATCTATCTATCTATCTATCTATCTATCTATCTATCTATCTATCTATCTATCTATCTATCTATCTATCTATCTATCTATCTATCTATCTATCTATCTATCTATCTATCTATCTGTCTGTCTGTCTGTCTGTCTGTCTGCCTGTCCCTCTATCTATCTATCTATCTATCTATCTATCTATCTATCTATCTATCTATCTATCTATCTATCTATCTATCTATCTATCTATCTATCTATCTATCTATCTATCTATCTATCTATCTATCTATCTATCTATCTATCTATCTATCTATCTATCTATCTATCTATCTATCTATCTATCTATTTGTCTGTCTGTCTGTTCCCGTGGTCGGCCAGTCAGCCTGCTAGTCTATATATATATATATATATATATATATATATATATATATATATGGAGTAAAAGTACGTAGATTCTGAAACACGTGTAAATTAAGATGGACGTAAATGTATCCTAGAAATAGAATTGTGTATATATTTTTGAGACTTCTGTTTACAAGGATCTGTGAATGAGTTATTGCTGTTGTTAATAGAGATGATGACGATGAATGATGTTGATGAATGATGTTGATTATGATGATGATGATGAATGATGATGATGAATCACGATAAATGATGATGAATGATGATGATTATTATTATTATGAATGATGATGATGATTGATGTTGATTACGATGAATAATAATGATGGTGATGACGAATCACGATAAATGATGATTAATGATGATGATGAATGATGATGATGATGAGGATACAAAGACATAAGCGAACAATGGATGAATTCTTCTTTCACCTTGTTCTTTCAGCTCAGTAAAGAACAAAGGTTTCTAGCAAGCATTTTGCAAATCATCATGTTTCTTTCTTTGTTCACAATTTCCCAATTCGTCACTTTGTTCATAATTTCCCATTTCGTCACTTTGTTCACATGTTTCCTTATATCCCCATTACATCTTTCACATCGAAGCATTCACATACATATAGAACTAAATAAAGACACGTGCAGAGAGATAGGGAGTGAGAGAGACAAGAGAGAGAGAGAGGAATTATTAGATACGTATATATACTGAAGGGAGGTCAAAAAGTAATGCACACCAATTTTTTTCTCGGAAACTATTCGGGCAAAATGTGTGAAATTTTCACAGATTGTAGCTGAACATCCCCTTGACACTACCTATTTTTCAACATAATCTCCGTCCAAGCGTATTGCCTTACGCCAACGCGAAACAAGGTCATGAATGCCTCGTTTGTACCAAGTTTTGTCCTGCTCGCGTAGCCATTTTTTAACTGCACGGATCACATCCTCATCATTGTCAAAGTGTTTCCCACGCAGGAATTTTTTGAGTGGTCCAAACAGATGGAAATCTGAATGAGCCAGATCAGGGCTGTAAGGAGGATGGGGCAGTACAGTCCAACCAAATTTGTTGATTGCTTCCCGTGTTACCAGACTTGTTTGAGGGCGTGCATTGTCATGTTGAAGCAACACATCTGCAGATGGCATATTATGCCGAACTCTGTGGAACCGATTTTTGAGTTTTGTCAGTGTATTGATGTAAGCTGTCGAGTTGATTGTCTCACCTCTTGTCATTACATCAACAAGAATCACACCATCAATGTCCCAGAAGACAGTGATCATCACCTTTCCGGCTGATGGAGATGTTTTGAATTTTTTTCTTTTTGGTGACTACGGATGATGCCATTCCATTGACTGCATTTTTGTTTCAGGCTCATAATAATGTGCCCACGTTTCGTCACCGGTAACAATTTTTGACAAAAACATTTCTCCTTCAACACCGAAACGCTCCAACAATTCAGAACAGAATGTTTTCCTTTGAACTCTGTGATCATTTGTTAGGCACCGAGGAACCCGTCGAGCGCAAATCTTTGAATATCCGAGAGTTTTAAAATTGCGATTGCACTTCCCTTGCTGACTGTAAGCTGTAATGCCAATTGCTGACTAGTGATACGCCTATCCTTACGAATAATGGCAACAGCCCGGTTTAACATGTCTGTGCTGGTAGCCGAGGCAACACGTCCAGAACGCGGTAAATCATGCAGCTCCACTCGTACATTTTCTGCAGCTTTAATTCTCTGAACCCAGCGACTAACTGTGCTCCTATCGACTGCAGAACATTTGTACACTGCACACAGTCGTTTATGAATGTTTGCCACAGTTTCTTTCTCCGCAACCAGAAATTCTATGACAATTCGCTGTTTGTAACGGACATTGTTGACAAGCTCCATTTTAACGGTTCATAGATTGCGTAATATTTTTCAGAATGCTGTGCAATTTGGTGCACATAATTGGAACATGTCATATTCCAAGTGTGCAAAATTTCATATTCCTATCTTTATTATTAGCCGAGAAAAAAATTGGTGTGCATTACTTTTTGACCTCCCTACGTATATATATATATATACACACATCATAATCATTAAGTACCGGGCCTGCTGCCGTAGGTTATCATGTTTCTCCACAACTTTCCATTTCGACAGTTATTTATCATTTCAGTTGCTGACCTTCTGCCAAGCCATTCTCTTAAGCTTTCTCTTTGTCCCTCAATTTTCCCAGTTATTACAATATTTTCCAGTTGTTCTCTTTTCTTTGCATGGTAAAAAATGATGATTGTTTTTTCGTAATATTGGAAATTAGGTCTTTTTACTTTGGCCTCTTTCAGAACGTTTTCATTAGTCTTCTTAGCTGCCCATGGTATTCTCTACATTCTTCTATAAAACCACATTTCTACAAACTCCATTGATTTTCTTGTCTGTTGTCCTATTGTCCATTATTCACTTCCATATGTTAAGACTGACTCTATATACAATTTAAGAACTCTTTTTCTTGTTTCGATTGTCAAAAATGGATTGCTTAGTATCTTCCTCATTTTTTGGAAAGCTCCTTTTGTCTGAGCAATTCTGCATCTCACCTCTTGTGTACGTCCTAGGTCTGATATGATTTGGACGGATTAAAATCCTTCCAACATATATATATATATATATATATATATATATATATGACTCGGCAACGAGTATTTAACACGACAGGCATCTGGTGCGGACACGTAAAGGGAGGTAAAGCATCGGTACTATTTAAAGTGAATCAAAGCTGACCGATTTTTTCTTAATTGTATTTTATGGTTTCTTTTACTCGATTTTAGGCGCAGAATGGTATCGGAGGGGTGGTCGAGTTGTAGCAGCGGAAGTGGTGGCTTGGTGTGTGTGTGGGGGGAGGGGGTGGGGAAAAACGGTGATAGCGGAACCAAAGCAGGTAGATTAATGGGGAAAAAAATTAAAATTAAATATTGTAAAGGCCTTTAATGAGTGTTTAGGGGGGCTGTACGATATGTGCGGTGTGGGGTATACGTAGTAAAGCCTGACCGATAAATCGATAGAAGTATAACATCTATTTTAATGGATTCTGGCTTAATTTTGATTGATGGGAGGGGGGGGGATTATTGTATTTTATTGGATTCTTAGCGATTTTAGGGGGCGGAATGGTATCGGAGGGATGGGTTGGGGTATAAAAATAGACAGTGAACCAAAGCCGGTCGATAAAAAGATGATGGCGTGAATTGTAGTTGAATCAGTGTAGGTATTCCGCAAAGGCATAAAGGAAAATTATTACTTTCCGTTGATTATATAAGATATTAATAGAAAATATGAAAAGTGGTCGCGTTTTTTAGCGGAGTAGGAGGTTGTTAGATTTGTCTGCGTATAGTTTAGTTTAAATTTAAACTTTTCTTGCCACAAAATTGATTAAATAAAGTGTAACATATTTTGTGTTTGGTTTCCGTATTTGTAGCGACATCAAAAGTACTTGTGATTTACATCTGTTTAATAATTATACTTTAATTAACTTTGGTTGAAGAAGATGGGGAAGACATGGAATGATCTTAAAAGAATAGCAAGAAACAGAACTACTTGGAAAGTGTTTGTTGAAGACCTACTTTCAAATATATATATATATATATATATATATATATATATATATATACAAATACCGCATACAAGGAGGGCAAACTAATATTTTCCCTGTATTTCTTTGTGGCAGTCTATCAATTTTTACTTGAACCAACAATACTCAAAAGAACACTAAGTACTTGACCTAAAGATACTAAATAACAAAGTCAGATACCTGAACCAACGATACTCAAAACAGCATCAGATACTTCAACCAAATATACTCAAACCAAAGACATCTATTTGAATTGAACCAAAGATACTCAAATCAGCTCAGATACATGAACCAGATATGCTCAAAACAACGTCAGGCGCTCAAAAGTTGGAACGTCAGATATTCAAACAGACGTCAGACACTTGAACAAAGATACTCAAATCAACGTCAGAAATTAAAACCAAAATCAGATACTCAAACCATCTTTCTAAAGGTTTAAAATGTATCCCACGTCATCCTCCTAGTGACAGTTACACTCTTTGTAAGGACGTCCATGATTTCCATAGGCGTATGCGCTTACAGTTCCATTTCTCGGGCACTACTGCTGTTTCCTCCTCACCCACCCCTGTAGATGAGTTTTGTCGCTACCACTCCCGTAAATCAGATTGGACCCACGACCCGGCACATCACAGGCCTTGGATCTCTACATAACGGCCACCTCACGTGAGATACAACAACTGCATCCTAGAAAACTTCACCGCTCTAATTTATCTCCCTCTGAGTGTCGGGCCCTCTCTAATCTCCGCCGCCGGGAGGACATTGTCATCAAACCGGCAGACAAGGGGGAAGCAGTGGTAGTTTGGCGTAAAGACTTATACATTTCAGAGGGCAACAAACAGTTATCCAATACCACGTTTTATATACCCCGCCCTGACGACGCCACTGTCCTTCACAACAAGCAGGTCCAAGCTACCATCAAGGAACTGATCCGAGACAACCTCCTTCCTTCACAACAAGCAGGTCCAAGCTACCATCAAGGAACTGAGACAACCTCCTTCCTTCACAACAAGCAGGTCCAATCTACCATCAAGGAACTGATCCGAGACAACCTCCTTCCTTCACAACAAGCAGGTCCAATCTACCATCAAGGAACTGATCCCAGACAACCTCCTTCCTTCACAACAAGCAGGTCCAATCTACCATCAAGGAACTGATCCGAGACAACCTCCTTCCTTCACAACAAGCAGGTCCAATCTACCATCAAGGAACTGATCCCAGACAACCTCCTTCCTTCACAACAAGCAGGTCCAATCTACCATCAAGGAACTGATCCGAGACAACCTCCTTCCTTCACAACAAGCAGGTCCAAGCTACCATCAAGGAACTGATCCGAGACAACCTCCTTCCTTCACAACAAGCAGGTCCAATCTACCATCAAGGAACTGATCCCAGACAACCTCCTTCCTTCACAACAAGCAGGTCCAAGCTACCATCAAGGAACTGATCCGAGACAACCTCCTTCCTTCACAACAAGCAGGTCCAAGCTACCATCAAGGAACATATCCCAGACAACCTCCTTCCTTCACAACAAGCAGGTCCAATCTACCATCAAGGAACTGATCCGAGACAACCTCCTTCCTTCACAACAAGCAGGTCCAAGCTACCATCAAGGAACTGAGACAACCTACTTCCTTCACAACAAGCAGGTCCGATCTACCATCAAGGAACTGATCCCAGACAACCTCCTTCCTTCACAACAAGCAGGTCCAAGCTACCATCAAGGAACTGATCCGAGACAACCTCCTTCCTTCACAACAAGCAGGTCCAAGCTACCATCAAGGAACTGATCCCAGACAACCTCCTTCCTCCACAACAAGCAGGTCCAATCTACCATCAAGGAACTGATCCCAGACAACCTCCTTCCTTCACAACAAGCAGGTCCAATCTACCATCAAGGAACTGATCCCAGACAACCTCCTTCCTTCACAACAAGCAGGTCCAAGCTACCATCAAGGAACTGATCCGAGACAACCTCCTTCCTTCACAACAAGCAGGTCCAAGCTACCATCAAGGAACTGATCCCAGACAACCTCCTTCCTCCACAACAAGCAGGTCCAATCTACCATCAAGGAACTGATCCGAGACAACCTCCTTCCTTCACAACAAGCAGGTCCAAGCTACCATCAAGGAACTGATCCCAGACAACCTCCTTCCTTCACAACAAGCAGGTCCAAGCTACCATCAAGGAACTGATCCGAGACAACCTCCTTCCTCCACAACAAGCAGGTCCAATCTACCATCAAGGAACTGATCCGAGACAACCTCCTTCCTCCACAACAAGCAGGTCCAAGCTACCATCAAGGAACTGATCCGAGACAACCTCCTTCCTCCACAACAAGCAGGTCCAATCTACCATCAAGGAACTGATCCGAGACAACCTCCTTCCTTCACAACAAGCAGGTCCAATCTACCATCAAGGAACTGAGACAACCTACTTCCTTCACAACAAGCAGGTCCGATCTACCATCAAGGAACTGATCCGAGATAACCTCCTTCCTTCACAACAAGCAGGTCCAATCTACCATCAAGGAACTGATCCGAGACAACCTCCTTCCTTCACAACAAGCAGGTCCAATCTACCATCAAGGAACTGAGACAACCTACTTCCTTCACAACAAGCAGGTCCGATCTACCATCAAGGAACTGATCCGAGACAACCTCCTTCCTTCACAACAAGCAGGTCCAATCTACCATCAAGGAACTGATCCGAGACAACCTCCTTCCTTCACAACAAGCAGGTCCAATCTACCATCAAGGAACTGAGACAACCTACTTCCTCCACAACAAGCAGGTCCAATCTACCATCAAGGAACTGATCCGAGACAACCTCCTTCCTTCACAACAAGCAGGTCCAAGCTACCATCAAGGAACTGATCCCAGACAACCTACTTCCTCCACAACAAGCAGGTCCAATCTACCATCAAGGAACTGATCCGAGACAACCTCCTTCCTCCACAACAAGCAGGTCCAATCTACCATCAAGGAACTGATCCCAGACAACCTACTTCCTTCACAACAAGCAGGTCCAATCTACCATCAAGGAACTGATCCGAGACAACCTCCTTCCTTCACAACAAGCAGGTCCAATCTACCATCAAGGAACTGATCCGAGACAACCTTCTTCCTTCACAACAAGCAGGTCCAAGCTACCATCAAGGAACTGATCCTAGACAACCTACTTCCTTCACAACAAGCAGGTCCAATCTACCATCAAGGAACTGATCCGAGACAACCTCCTTCCTCCAAGTGCGTCCTGCCTCATTATCCCCAATAGTGGTCTTGGTAAACCATCATTCTACATGCTCCCCAAAATTCACAAGATCGACAATCCAGGACGCCCCATCGTGTCAGCGTGTGCTTGCCCGACTGAACACATATCCGATAATCTAGACAGTGTCTCCCAGCCCATGGTAGTAAGTCTTCCCTCATATGTCAAGGACACTAACCATGCCTTGAGTATTTTCTCTTCCATCTCTCTCTCTCTCTCTCGTGGTCGCTCATACCGACTTTTTACCTTTGATGTTTGCTCTCTCTACACCTCCATTCCTCACTCCGACAGCCTCCTGGTTCTACGGTTCTTTCTTTACCAGAGGCAACACCCCTCTGTTGATACTGCCACTCTTCTCCGCCTTACTGAGCTTGTACTCAACCTCAACACCTTTGAGTTCAATGGTAACTACTATGTCCAAGTTAGTGGAGTAGCCATGGGCACCAAGATGGGCTTGCCTATTTATGGGTTACTTTGAAGACCAAATTCTCAATTCATATCAAGGTCCCCTTCCCATCATATACTTCCGGTACATTGATGACGTCTTCGGACTTAACTATCTACCTGAGGATGACCTCTCCAGGTTTATCGACTACATTGGTAGCTATCACAAAGCTATCAAGATCACATCTTGTATATCCACTTCCTCTGTTACCTTCCTAGATCTTATTGTTTGCTTGTGAACTTCTGGCCTCCACACCTCGGTTTTCTATAAACCCACAGACGCCCATTGTTATCTTCTCTATACTTCATCACATTCACCTTCTTGTCGTGATTCAATTCCGTTCTCACAGTTATTGCGTCTCCGTCGCATCTGCCAGGATGACCAAGATTTCCTCCGACAGGCTCACCTCATGTTAGGTTTTTTCAGCCGTCGGCTTTATCCAGATTCGATCCTCCAGTCTGCCCTCAAGCGGGTCCTCCTTATCTCCCGTCCCGAGGCACTCACTCCTTCCAACCCCCCCCCCCCTTCTGAGAGAACCATACTCACCCTCACATATCATCCTCACAACTTAGCTGCTGTGAAGATACTCAACCGCTACCGTTCCATTCTCCTCTTTGATCCCACTACCCGTCTACTTTTCAGTGATCCCCTGATGATCGCCTTCCAGCGCGACAGGAATTTGGGAGATATTCTGGTTAGGAGCCATCTCCCTCGCTCCGACCATCAACACTTCGGTACGGCCCCTTGTCTGGTGTGATACATTCTGGTTCACCCCGGGTAGAGCTGATGTCAAAGGCAACGAATGACAGTAGATTGGTTGGTTCTGCGATCATATCAGATGGACAGGCAGATTGGGCAGTATATAAATAATAACATCACCCAGACATAAGGGTAGGGTGTAGGACTTTGAAAGAAGTGAAAGTAGGTCTCTATCTAGACTGCTGTCAAAATGGGAGGGGGGGGGGGGGCCGCATGAAGATTGACATTGCCAGAACAGAAAAGATATTGTTGAATAATGAAGAAATTGTGTTAACCAACACCTAACTCAACATCGTCATCATGTACCATACTGGTTGGCGTAGGCGATCATGTCCTTCCACAATCTTCTATCCACAGTACATCGTATTGATTCTATTGTTGACTGTTTCCCAAGACATGGACATTAGCGAGGTAGGGCTCTCTCCTACCAAGAGGGGAGTAAGACATCCCCTCTCCTCCGCTAGTCTTCGGGACACCCTTGGGCAAGGTAGAGCTCCCGTTTAACCCCCACCCCCTCCCCATTAGGATTACATGAAGCCATTGAAGCACGTGGTGGATGATTGTATTGTGGGAGCAGCCGACAAGTAGCGCCGGTTATGGTCCCCACTCCGTGATGGAAGTCAGAGGATCTCATGTATAGAGACAATGGCTGCAATCTCCGACTAGTACAGTCACTACCAAGCAGGAAAGGAATGGCAAACTACCTTCTTATATTGCCTAGTATAATTATGTCCAAATATAACATCTAACTGGCACTGTTATTTGTTACGTATTGATGGACATTATGTGGCCATCTAAGCACCTATGCATGTGTCTAGAATGCAGTGACAATGATTATAACATAACAAACCGCTGGTCAGTTGGGTTGCCCGACTTGAAGATTTGGAAACCATTTTTCTAGAGCAGGGTTTATCAACACTTTTACTCTACTTTTTTTTAAAATTGCATATCTCTTTGTTACCTACTTTCATAAACACTGACTTGCATATCGATAACATGTTTATAATTAATTTTGATTGCTGTTAGTTCTAAGTTCTGTTGTTGACTACAGTCAACAACAGAACTGATACGATGCACTGTGGATAGAAGATTGTGGAGGGACATGATCACCTACGCCAACAGGTATGGTACATGATGTTAGTTCTAATCGATGTGACATAAATAATAAACAACCTTTTGAAAATGGACTAAAAAGCGACTAGTCAATGCATAGAAAAACCCATTCTAAACACAATTTATAATATATATTCAATAGTCACAATTAATACAAGTAAATACATCACAGATTATATAAAAAAGCAAAATCAGGGCTTTTTTTTTCTTAGGTAATAAAAAAAATAACGCGCTTCTCCTCTCGAATTTACGTTAATTTAAACTCGCAACCATTCCCTTGCATCTTTTTTTTAAAATACTATCAACGTATGTGTTGCCCTGTCGCTTTCAATATTTTTGCATTTTCCCGGTGCTCCAGTTATGGTATGTACCCCTGGAGTTAGCGCACTATAAGTTAAGAACCACTGTTCTGGATTATCAAAACATGTTGTGATCTTCATCCTATCTCCATTAAAAAAAAACACAATTAAAATTATGGGAATGTTAAACATTTCGTCACCGGCTCTTTAAGCTGTGCTTTGTTTTAAAGTAAAGTACCCCCGTCACGCCAAGTGGCGTATAGGGAATATGGTGTTAGTGACCATAAATTTTACAGACCTTCGGCACATGATTTTTGGGGTAATGTGGTCGGTATTACGCCCGTGCCGCTTTACTTTCCCAAAAAAAAATCCGGTACCCATTAAAGGCTGGGTGAAATGGAAGCCGTCGGTTGGGATCGGACCCTACCTCTTGTCCTTTGTAGTCCAGTTCACAAACCACTGAACTATCGCGGCTCCCATGTGCTTTTATTGACTCTTAATAAATTCATGCACACGTTCATCCAATCAGGGCGGTGCGAATGATTTAGCGCCGACAGTTTAATTTTCCATTCTTTAGCTTTTAATTCTAAACAGGTCCCGGAATTCAAGTACCTGGGGATCACTTCACAGAGAACAGAATAGATTAAGAGGCTGAGACAGAATAACAAAACAGTAAAGCATTCAAACAGTTGCCATTAATGAAACACCCAAATATCTCTACGACTAGAAATCATTAACTGGTAAACATCATCATCATCAAGTACCAGACTTGCTGGTGTAGGTGATTATGTCAACAAACATTTGTGTGTATGTTACCTATATACATTTGAATGTATGTAAATATATATATATATATATATATATATATATATATATGCTTTATATACTTTATATATATATATATGCTTTGTATACTTTATATATATATATATATATATATATATATATATATATATATATATATATATATAAAGAAAGCAGTATCTTTAAAATATTATACACTTTTATTTATAATATATACACTTTATATATTAAAAGTAGTAAAGTACCCCCGTCACGCCAAGAGGCGTATAGGGAATATGGTGTTAGTGACTATAAATTTTACAGATCTTCGGCACATGATGTTTGGGGTAATGTGGTTGGTATTACGCCCGTGCCGCTTCACTTTCCCAGAAAAAAATCCGGTACCCATTAAAGGCTGGGTGAACCCGGAGACCGTTGGTTGGAATCGAACCCTACCCCTTGTCCTTTGTAGTCCAGTTCACTAACCACTGAGCTATCTCGGCTCCCTTACACTTTATATATACTTGATATATAAAGAAAGAAAGCAGTATCTTTATATGCACTAAAGGTTGTAAAGATTAGGAATGCAACAGAAGTAGTCCTGGCCCCTTGATCCCACCTCTCTTAGAAATTCAAGAAGCTGCAGGATAAAAATAGTTTGTTGTCGAGAGCAATTTTCTGAAGATCAAATTGCTTCCTTTTCCAAAACTCTGTAATCGTCAATCACGAACTGAAGGACACAAGAATCAACAATCTGCACCATCTCCGTGGAGCCCGATTCACACTTCTCTAGTTTTGGAACGTGTCACATCAATCGTTAAATTATTCCACGATCTCATTGTCACAATTCCGCACTTTCAGAACCCACTGATTCTAGTATCAAAGCAATTCTATGCCACTCTCTGTTTGATATCATTAATATCTCACCTAAATCTGTCTTTTTTCAGCAATTAATCTACACTAGTCTGAGCAAGTTCCTGTATTTTAATGGGTTTCTTCCCTTCTATTTTCGATCACTTCTCATTTGTTACTCAAGTCTTCCAATATATTTGTTTCTACTAATCAAGTACACTCTTTCCATCTCAGCATTCACCTGTTAAGTAGGCGTTGATGTGTTGTGTTTCTAGTTTATGGCAGAATTCCGATATATATATATATATGTGTGTGTGTGTTTTAGGCCCGACGCATCCGTCTTCGAGTTGAGTAGGTTTACTTGATATTTTGTTTTTATTTTAAATTGTTATTTATTTGCTTTGGCAACGGCCTTTTTTTTGGCGCTGGGAAGAGTTCTTTAACGTGCTCAAGTAAAGTAGAGAAGTAAAGTACCTCCGTCACGCCAAGTGCCGTATAGGGAATATGGTGTTAGTGACCATAATTTTTACAGACCTTCGGCACATGATTTTTGGGGTAATGTGGTTGGTATTACGCCCGTGCTGCTTTACTTTCCCAGAAAAAAATCCGGTACCCCTTTAAGGCTGAGTGAACCCGGAAGCCGTCGGTTGGGATTGAACCCTACTTCTTGTCCTTTGGAGTCCAGTTCACTAACCACTGAGCTATCGTGGCTCCTTCAAGTGCACAAGGGACCTCCTATTTCTCGCCGTTTTCGAAAGAGCTAGACATCGGAGCCCTTAACCCAGAGATCAGGAGAGGGTACTCCACGAGGAAACCACGGATTCCAATCGAACATTTCCCACCGCCTGTGCCCGGATTCAAACCGGGGATCTTCCTGATCAGAGGCCAACATCTTAACTCTTCACCACCCATCTAGTCACATACAAAATAAAATACAGTTTTGATGTTTATTGTTTATTCTTTTCCTTTATTATCCTCTTTTCACATTTGATCTGCTATGTGCCGCATATATAATTCAATAATATATCCATGTCATTTACTCTTACAGCAGAACTACAGAATAAAACACAATCTGTGGAGGTAAAATGTGTATCTAAAGTTTGTGGGTATCTCTTACTTAGATCATATCACAAATTAAAATGGGACCTGGGTGGTCTAAAGTTTGTGGGTATCTCTTACTTAGATCATATCACAAATTAAAATGGGGGCTGGGTGGTCTAAAGTTTGTGGGTATCTCTTACTTAGATCATATCACAAATTAAAATGGGGGCTGGGTGGTCTAAAGATTGTGGGTATCTCTTACTTAGATCATATCACAAATTAAAATGGGGGCTGGGTGGTTTAAAGATTGTGGGTATCTCTTACTTAGATCATATCACAAATTAAAATGGGGGCTGGGTGGTTTAAAGATTGTGGGTATCTCTTACTTAGATCATATCACAAATTAAAATGGGGGCTGGGTGGTCTAAAGATTGCGGGTATCTCTTACTTAGATCATATCACAAATTAAAATGGGGGCTGGGTGGTCTAAAGATTGTGGGTATCTCTTACTTAGATCATATCACAAATTAAAATAGGGGCTGGGTGGTCTAAAGATTGCGGGTATCTCTTACTTAGATCATATCACAAATTAAAATGGGGGCTGGGTGGTCTAAAGATTGTGGGTATCTCTTACTTAGATCATATCACAAATTAAAATGGGGCTGGGTGGTTTAAAGATTGTGGGTATCTCTTACTTAGATCATATCACAAATTAAAATAGGGGCTGGGTGGTCTAAAGATTGCGGGTATCTCTTACTTAGATCATATCACAAATTAAAATGGGGGCTGGGTGGTCTAAAGATTGTGGGTATCTCTTACTTAGATCATATCACAAATTAAAATGGGGGCTGGGTGGTTTAAAGATTGTGGGTATCTCTTACTTAGATCATATCAGAAATTAATGGGGTCTGGGTGGTCTAAAGGTAAGATGGCAGCCTCTAGACAAGAAAGATCCGTGTTCAATACTCACCACTGGCGGTGGAAAATTTTTTTTTTATAATAATAAAATAAATTCGAATCCGTGGCTTTACGCTACCCTGGTCTCTGGGTTGTTAGGGCCGATGTCTAGCCCTCTCTGAAACATGAGGCCAAGTGAGCATTCTGCGCACGTTAAAGAAACCTTAGCAGTTGGAAATTGAAAAGAGTAGGCAAAAAATGGCCGGTTTCAGGGCAACATTTCTATAAAAATCTACCAAAAAAAATTAAAACTCTCGACGATAAAAATGTGACAGTACATCTGAAATCAGAAAGTATCTGCCTGTATGGCTGGGGACACGTGAGCGCACGATTGCCAGTGTGAAAAAAAGGAAAATGTGATATTCACACAAAATTCAGTCTCTTGGGACTTTGCTAGAGATATAAAAGCTGACAACACAAACAACAACAACAAGCTTGCTGAACGATGATTCAACAAGCAATCAGAGCACTTGTTGATTTTCAGACTATTATAGGACGATGGAGATTATTCACTTCGAATCCATGGTTTTCATGTGACTTCACCATACAATGAGGAAAATAAAAATGAAATAGTTTTGCAGCGCCTATCGATCATCTGGGAGCCACGATAGGTCAGTGGTTAGTGAACTGGACTACAAAGGACAAGGGGTAGGGTTCGATCCCAACCGACGGCTTCCCGGTTCACCCAGCCTTAAATGGGTACCGGATTTTTTTTCTGGGAAAGTAAAGCAGCACGGGCGTAATACCGACCACATTACCCTAAAAATCATGTGCTGAAGGTCTGTAAAATATAGGGTCAATAACACCATATTTCTCTATAGGCCACTTGGCGTGACGGGGGTACTTTACTTTTTTTTATCTAGACTGATCCCGATCAACCCCATTCTGCAAGGAATTGTTAATGAAAGTGAGAAGTACATAGAGAAAAAAATTGGAGGATAACATTAAATAATGGACAGGCCTGGAGTCTCAAAGAGTAACTGTAGATAGAGATCAATGGAGAAGGTTGATGACGTCGCTCAGTAGTGTCCTTACTACCCTCAGGGTTATAGGAAGAGGGAGGAAGGAATCAAATGGTGCCGTCTACATCAAAGCAACATTCTCGTACTAGCAATATATTTTGTAACTTTTCTTTTGTTTCTAAGTTACAAACCAGGAAAACTGTGACCCTTACGTGGTATTCTGAGAACAATAACAAAGTTACTTTATTTTTAGCGGTCAAGTGGCGTATAGAGAATATGGTGTTTGTGACCATAATTTTTACAGACCTTCGGCACATGATTTTTTAGGTAATTCGGTCGGTATTACGTCCGAGCCGTTTTGCATTGCCAGGAAAAAAAATCCGGTACCCCTTTAAGGCTGAGTGAACTCGGAAGCCGTCGGTTGGGATCGAACCCTACCTCTTGTCATTTGTAGTCCAGTTCACTAACCTCTGAGCTACCATGGCTCTTAGCGGTCCGTTACCATAATTTAGTGCGTGTTCTACGTCTGGCTCTCACTATAGCTTGTTTCATAACTCGTGCCCAACTTTTATCGATAGCTTTTTAACCGCTTGTGGTATTATATTCAAAATTTGCATGTAAAGTTATAATGATTAGAACCCAACAGGGAATTAATTTCATTAAAAAAAAACATTTGGTTATTATTGTTGCTTATTTGATTTATATAAATTTATAACGACCCATTGATGTAGTCAAAACTTAATGTTTACAGTATTTTAAACTAAAAATAGCGACTACAAATCTATACGCGGTAGAATTGACGTATTTGCACGCTTTCCCCGTGGTTTGTTTGACACAATTAGACACTTGTAAAAAACACGAGAAATTGTGTGTTCCATTTCCGTTCATTCATAGGTGTAGACGTGGAACAATAACATTTATCATGAGTCTTAAAATGAAATTCTGCAGTTTACAAAACATCGCAATAAAAATGTATGACTATTTTTGCAAAGAGGCTAAACGAGAAAGATTATTTCATTCTTTAGAAAACCCTCAGAATAGGACAAGACACATTTTGGATTTATCTAAGCGGTCATTTAATTGTTGGATTCAAGCACGTGACCGTCAATGTTCAAAATATACAAAATCACAAGGAAGAGCAAAAATGTTGGATAATTTCGACAGTGAACTTATTAGAAGTGAAATTCGCAAAATGTTGGGTATGAATGAAACTGTTACAATAAGAAAATTAAAAATTTCGCTGAAAAAGAACAACAGTATTGAAATATCAAAGTCTACATTATGGAGGAATGTGAGAGCTGCAGGCTTTACATTCAGAATGTATTCCAATGGACGAAACATCATCTGTGAGAAGCCACATATAGTAGTCATGAGAAGCAAGTACTTACGTGAAGTAAAAGAGGTGCGCAAGCAAGGTTATGATATTGTGTACTTGGATGAAACATGGATCAATGCTCACCACACTAACCAAAGGGAATGGCAGTCATCAGATGGAAAGATTAAGAGATTAATACCTAGCAGCAAAGGACAGCGCTTGATAATTGCTCATGCAGGTAGTCGACAACATGGACTAATACAGAATGCAGAGCTCATTTTTCTTTCAAAATCCATAGACAATCGGGATTATCACTCTGAGATGAATGGTCACATATTTAGACATTGGATTGAAAATTCTGTTCTCCCATCACCAGATCGACCATCTTGCCTAATAATGGACAATGCAGCGTACCACAACATTGTTGCACTTGAAGATAAAGTCCCGACGTCATCCATTACAAAAGATGCTATTAAGATATGGCTCACAAAGGAGCACATACAATTTAATAACATGTACTTAAAACCTGAATTACTATCTCTAGTAAAGCAAAAACAAAGGACAAAGATTTTTCAAATAGATAAGATTATCCAAGAGCACGGTCATATAAGTTTGAGGCTGCCACCTTACCATGCTCATTTAAATCCAATAGAACTAATCTGGGCAAAATTAAAAGGACAAGTGGCAGATGAAAATACAACATTCAAAATATGCGATGTAAAGACTCTTGCTAATCTCGCTTTATTAAATATAGACAAAGATTATTGGGCTAAATGTGAAGACCACGTCTTAAAACAGGAAGAGGAATATTGGAAAAATGATGGTTTGTGGAATGTTCAACCCCAAACAGTTATTAATCTTTTAGACTCGTCTGATTCAGAATGAAAGTATATAGCCCCCACAATGTTGGCCCCTATATTACCTTAAATTAGTTCAACAAACGGTCCTTTTCAGGACCACACAACTATGAAAATTGGACATACAGGTATACCTTGATATTATCGTCCGTCCTCGAACTGAGAAGACAATAATTCTCCTGGTGTTTTTCCTTATTCAGTTATTTCCCCATTACGGCCACGCCTTTACCTAGTGAAAATTAATCATAGACCAGCAACTACGGTAATTTCTATTATTTAGGGGTTCACAATTTACAATTTTGACAAACATCAAAGAAATTCGCCGCTTTAAGAAAACTGCAGCTGCAAGATATTTGTTAAATATACATTTAAAGGGTCTTTTGCATTCTAATAACATTTGGAAAATTTCAACAGGATTTAACAAACGGTTTCTGAGTAATAGCGTTTTGAAGTTGGGCAAGTGATTTGAAACGAGCTATAATCATCTCTATTTCCCCTGTCCTCCAGATTGTTATTGATCTGACTTTCTCTCTTTGTCTAATAAGTAACTTGTCCGCTACAAAAT